>VWZN01010566.1:231771-438968 GCA_013396955.1 Regulus satrapa | reverse complement strand
CTCCCCCCCCCAAAAAAAAACAAAAAAGAAACCTAAAATAACCCCTCAAACCAGGTAAACCCAACAAAGAAAAGAAAAAAGAACCACTTATACTGTGGTTAGCCTTTCTGAGCAGACTCCTCTGGCTACAGCAAGAGACTGAGCGTGCCATGGAGTTACACTAACTTAGAGTCACAGTAATTGGTACATCGTTCCACCAAGGCTGCTTGATCATGGGTTACCACTGGTATTTTTGGTACAGTAACAAAAGGGTACGCACAGAAAAACGTCAGACTTCCTCAGTGAATCGGAAATGATCACAAGGGATTACAGCTCCCAGTAAAATGGGAGCAGGAGCCAGAGAATGAGAGAATTTAACCTAAGGGGCAGTCACTGGCTCCATGTTCAGGACCTCAGGAAATGACCTTAACAGATCCAGACAAATCTAAGCACAGAACAAAATGCATTGAATTTTCAGATATTAAACAGACAAAGAGAGTAAAAAAAGAGTAACTCAGGCAGAGTAAAAATTGAGTATGTCTATAAGACACATGCAGCATTCACAAGGAAAACCTAAATAATTAAAAATTTCACTTCTCAATTTTCTATCTTGATATTACCACGTACTTGTACAACCATGAGGATTTGGCAGCCTCTGGTAGTAGAGAAAGTTTGATTATTTTACTGCTTAACAGAGAGATGACAGCACTTTCCCTATAACTATTTATAATATTGGGTTATAAGAACTATATCAGAACCTCTAATGAAACACATTCCAGTAATCTTTCAACACCAGAAATGTAAAGCTGCTGGCACTGAAGTATCAATTCTCAAAGAGATTGTTCTAAAAAGCACCGTGCAACAGCTTGGCAGCAAAAGAAGTGAGGACCTGAAGGCAGCAAGTGTTACTCATGCAAAAATAGAACAAACACCAGGGTTTCAACTATTGGATCGCTATCTCCTCCCCCTTTATTTAAATATCCACAGGCAAGACAGAATTTAATGTTTTGGCTATAAGCACTTTTCCCCAGACATTCGTTTTCTTGCTCATGTATAATAAAAAAGACTCTTAAAACAGACAGCAATATTAACAGACCAAGCTTCAGTGTATTTTTGCTGAGCTTTTATAAGAATTTTATTGGTAGGAGCAGTGAATGGTACTGGAAAGAAATTATTAGAAAACATTAATTAAGAAAGTGACATTTTATGAAACATAATACAGCTCCTACATTAAATTCTTACATCAAATCCCATATTACGTTAAAAATCTCTTCTGCGTTTTAATATTCTCTGCAAAATTGTACCAACTGCACTTCTAGGTTCAAGATGTGGCTAGCACACTGTGAGCAGGCATAAGGATCTGTTGCAGCCTGACAAAAGCAGCTCATTAGGTCTGTGACTCATGTCCTTAAACAGACACACAGTCTAAAGATCATAGCTGAGATAAAAGAGGGCTGTGCACAGGCAGAGTTTCATCCTTACAGATGCCTTGGAACACTGAGGACAAAACTTTTAACTAACAATGAAAAAAAAAAAAGACATTTAACCAATGATGGGAGGAAATAGGTGACAGGCTCATATGGAAAGCAGAACGAGCATTAGCTCATAATAACAATTAATAGTAGCATGACTTCAAAAGAAGAGAAGTATTTCTGCAATGTTTGAGACTAGTGTAAGCCCAAATTGTCTTTCACCAAAACAGTTTCTTATCAGAGCCGTCCCACAGCCCTCCTGCTGCAAGTGCCTGCACAGTTTTCCATTAGATCACAGAAATCTCAATACAATGATATCCTGAGTAAGTGGTGGCAACATCTCTGTCACCCTTTGTCCGCTGACTCCAATTCCAATCACTTCCCAGCCGTGCCAAACCCTCCCTGTGCCAGCAGCACTCCAAAGCTTCCTTTTCACATCCAACACATTCTCTTCTGAGGCCATCACTTTTTTTTTGCTAAAATGCACTCTTACCATAATTCTTTAATTAAAAAGATGCCTATTTAAAATTATTTTATGACTGAGCTGGAAACTAGCCATCCTGACTTTTGGAACACAGCAGAAGAACCCTAATCTGAAAATACAACTCTTCCACATACTTTCTTTTAAATTTAAATGACAGGTCAGGAGTTGCCATTGATTGGCATCAGTGGCTTCAGAGCATTTGCTTTTATGTTTCTTAAGGAAGCATTTAAAGGTATTAGCTGTTTTCTGATATTTCTTTGGTAATGCCTAACTCTACAGGGCAGGTTACCTCCAAGGATTGGACCCTTTTCTCCTGAAACTACAGTGTGAGCAAAAATTCCATACAAGAGAAACACAAGGTAGATCTAAGCAAAAGGATCTGATCTTTGAGTATTTACAATGCCTCAGACTATACCTAATTCTTTGCTTGCAGTCACACTGTCAAAATATTGGAGTCAACACAAATAAGTTACCCTTAAATTCTATGGGAGTTTCTCATGAATTTTACAGATAAGAGCTCTTTGGTTTTGATTAAAAGTACCCCACACAGCCATCACAGCAGCCTCTGAAATTACTTTTTGCAGGCTACCCTGCTTCCACAGTTGTCTAGGAAAGTGGGAAAAATAATGCATAATTCAACTACATCAAAGAAAATCTTTTTTTCCTACTGAAAGGTATTTAGCTATGTGCTTGGCTTGAAGAATGAGAGCGCACTTAAAAGGAGAGGGGTCAAGAGCATCTCCAATACTTAAACTTTTCAAATAACTAGTACCTTGCTGAGTCAGGAGCAAATTGGACAGATAGTACAGTACGCCATCAGAAATGAAAAAAGACAGAAAAAGAAGTGGCCTCAAATGCTCTTACTTTTATGCTTCCATATGCTCGCACATGTAGGTTTTCTTTGCACAATTTACACAGTTACCTAATTCTTTTTAATGAGTTCATTAATATAACTCCAATTTTTTAATTAATGGAACGTTTCTAACCTTTGAACAAATTTTATACCTTAAAGTCTAAAATAAGCAAGTGCGCTTTTTGAACATCATGTTTTAGTATAAATTAATTAAGCTCATAATAACCTAGGACATAATCTAAAAATTAAATGTAAAAATCACTGCGCTCATTAAAGATATATAGAAAATAAACATTTTGACAACATATATTTTGCACTCATCATTTGTTTTTTATCCAGCCTTACGTGTTGGGGCAGCGAGCTAGAAACTGTTACTTAAACTGGAATTTGTGCCAGGAATCTCATTCACAACTTCTGAGTCAGCTCTCCCACCCTCGCTGGATCTTCAAGCCTCAAAGCAACGTTAGCATGCACTTACTCTAATTAACTGCTTCTGGAGGCTGTGGATTTCAGGAAACAAAACCACAAAGCACTCTCTGTCTCAGCCCAGAGAAGGGTAAGCAGAGACTACCTTTCATTCCTTCCTGAGGACTGCATGTTACAAATTGCTGCAGAGTGGTATCATTGCGCCGGGAAGCAGCTGCCAAGTTGTGACTCCCTTCAAAGGCTGATGATTTTTGAAAGACTCCCTGGTCTGAGCGTTCCTAAGGGGAAAAAAAAAAAACAAAACAGAACCACACATTGCAACACAGAATTTACATATTCAGCAAGGCAGCAGAGCATCCATCACCGCAGACAGTGCACGGACGCGGTGTGATATAATGTGTTCATGGGATATTGCCTCCTCTCAAATGAGAAACTGGAGAGAGCTCTCCAAAATCGCAGTCTGGTTTTGCTGACCACGAAATAAGAACAACATCCAGGCAGTGACAACCATTAAGAATGATGCACAAAAATGAAGGTTTTTTTTGGTTTGTTTTTTTTTTATGACCCACAACTGGCTTCATTCAAATTCTCCATCTGGGAGGGCAGCTTGTGACATTGTCAACACAAGAACATGGGCAATGCCAATGGTATTTTTCTGCCAGCCAGCTGGTTCCCTTCTCCCCGAGACTGAGTGCATATGTTCTGATGATCACACACTAGAACAGTTTTGCAAGTAAGGAGTTACACCAAACTCCCAAACGCAGGTCTTCTGGCTAGCAGCTAAACAAACTCCTGTCACACCTCTAAGTCAGCTTTTCTTTTGAGACATTTCCTACCCCCCCTCCCCTCCATACATGCCACAGCGCCTAATTTATTTAATTTATTCTCCTGAGCAGTTGCTAAAAGGAAAAGAGTTGGTGGGGGGGGGGAGGAAAAACCGAACATGTTTCTAAAACTGGGACAGACCCAGAAAGACATTTCAGTAGTCATTATTCAGGGAAAACCCAAAACCCACACAGGGGAAATATCCTGGCTAGTTTTCAAAGCAGCCTTCATATTTTCTGTGAGTTTATATCTGGCTTTTTTGAAGTGGGATCGAAACGGCTTCTATTTTTAAACTGCATGCTCATTATGTCAGCAAATGTTACACTAAATATACATTAAAAAAATGCCATAGTCACATCTACAGAAGATATGCATGTATCTAAGCCATGTAATTTATTTTTAAAACTATGCAAGAGGTTTGATGTATTGGCAAGTGATTGCCTGCAAACCAAGACATAAGGAAGGACAGCATGTTACACCTCCTTGCAACCTGTTTTTCGAGCCTAATAATAAAAATAAAATAATGTAGCTTAATAAAAATAAAATCGTAATAAAATCGTGGTAGAATAAATACCACGAAAACAAGAATAATAAAATAGAAAAACTGTCCCTCAGAACACAAAATCAGTGCTGGGACGCTCATGGTGACGACATGGCTACAAATCTAAGCTTAGTGAGGACAGGGAGCACGTGTAACACTCCCTCTGTGCAGAATCAGCCATTTGAAAAGGTTATTTTCAACCTCCATTCACAAACACACACACCACACAAGCACTGACAGTTGTATTTCCTCTTGAAACTGGAGTCTTCAGCTTACATTAATTTTCCTTAGGTTGTAAAGTCCACATTCACAGCTTTTCCAGACTATCCACTTTGAACTAACACAGTGGGTGGGATAAGGAGCCTTGAATTAACAGCAACAACAAATCTGCTTTTCCAGCTCCTTGATAAATGACATAATCAATATCCCAACAACTGATCAGTAACCAACCTAATTCAAGTGTTCAGCTTATAAAACATAGCTGTCATGGAAGACCTCCATTAGTGTCCCGCCCAATAAAAACAATAATGCATTTCTAAACATATTCTCCTCCTGCCAAGCTGAGATGCAGTGCTGGGGTAGCTGCTTTGGGGAAAGGAAAGAATGGGCACCCACCCATTTCTGCTGCGGCCTCCAGACTCAAATGGAATTACAATTGAACGCAAAGACTACCCTATAAAAATTAATTCCTGTCTAAAATGAATTTGATTCAATCAAGACCTCATTATGCATTCTTCATAGGGCATGAGTCAAGACTATTTACCTCCTTCATACATCTGGATAATATTCAAAACTATACACTTAACTATAAAAAGCAGCCTCGTGCTTCTACTAGGTCAAGCTGATGCTTGGCAGTATTTAGAAAGAAGTAGCTTTAGTTAAAAAAGAAAACTCACAGGATTGAACTTCCTTTGAAGGTGAGCTATCCTTCTTATACCCAAAAAGTGCACAATAAATATACTTCATAATTTTTCCTTATAGCAGGATGCTGTCACATATAAAAGGAAAGCAAAAAATGTGTTTTTCTCCAACATATTCCAGAATTGCTAATGGACACTTTTCATATTTTCCTGGCACAACTGACATCATGAGGCTTTTCCAAAGTGTCCTCCCAACAAAGTAAGAGCATAATATTTGGGAAGTTACATATTTCTAAATCCACTTCTCAATCAATAAATGATGGTAGTAAATTACATAGAAAATTATCAGAAAAATATTTAAGAGTCAATTAAATTACAAGACACCTGCATCCTCTTCCTCCCTCTGGAGTTTTATGCAAATACATCCACAAATATGATTGTTTGTAACATTTTAAAATGTTCCAGTAATGCTCATTAAATAAGAAGCTTGAAATATCTTGGAATTCTATAATGAGATTTATTACAACTTTTTACACCCCAATTCACTTGTATGTAATTTCATTTTAAAGGACTTTACAAGTATTTAAAACTTTAAAAAAAATTGCTCAAGGGTTAAAATTAAAACTGGGGTGAGTCGAAAAGGGAGACAGTACACATGTATATTATCTATGCAAAGATGAGAAAAGAGTGTACATATGTATGTGCTTGCATAAATGAAAGAGAGAGCAAGGGAGATCAAAAAACCAATCTTTTTCAAAATAAGAAGTGACTGGCAAATATCAATTTATATGATGTTTAGAAAACCTAATAGTTAAAAATGTCTTTTTTTTTACTTATTTTGTTACCTCACTTAAATAGGTTTTATGTTAATCAACTCAGAAACCCATCCTGAAGGAGTCTTCATCTGACCAGGAAAAGGAAAATATTTAATTCCTTGAAGGCCAAAAAAAAACCCCCAAAACCCAAATGAAAAGGCAAGACAAGCCCAAAAAAACACTCTTAAAAAAAACCCAAACCAAACCAAACCAAACCAAACCAAACCAAACCAAACCAAACCAAACCAAACCAAACCAAACCCAAACCCAAACCCAAACCCAAACCACATTAGGTATTAATGAAAAAAAAGAAGCAGGAGTAAAGTAGAATCCTAGCCACACTAAGATACTCAGGTCTCTGACTGTAACAACAAATGAAATCAGGATAATTTAAATTGCCTGTATCCCAACAATTGCCTTGAGGAAGCAGCAGACAGTCAGAACTACATCAATTTATTAATCCTAAATTAACTTCTTTTGGAATCATACTTCCTTTTGTTCTGATACTTGCTGAATCAAAATAAGAAACAACTTTCCACCTAGTCTCGACAAGAACACCAAGACCAGGAGATACCAACCAGAAACATTTTGTGAGACCCCCCTCTCTCCAGGAGAAGCTCTCTGTGCCCAAGGCTTTAGCCATCATCCCTTTATTCCCCAAAGCCACGGGGACTGACTGGAAAGGCGTCGATAAGGTCGGCGCGGAGACGCTGGCGCGCGCGTTTGCCGCCTCACCTCGGCGTGCGCCTCCAGCCTGCGCAGCACCACCAGCTGGATCCTGCCACGGATGTTGCCCTCCATGGACATGGAGCGCCGGAGGGTCTCCATGGCCTCGTGGTTCGACTTGCCCAGGAGAGACTCCCCGTTCACGGCTACCAGCTGGTCGTTCACGCGCAAACGCCCGTCCTGCCAGCAAAGAACAAGAGGCGACCTTAAAAACACCCCAGGGGTTATTAAGCAGAGGTGCTAGACGTGGGAAAGCGTGAGGCACACAATCAGGTATTGCTCCTGTAACTCAATAAATAAAAGACTGGGCAGTGTCAGAAATAACTTTGTGTCCCCTAATTGGCAATTTTCTCCCCGTTTACTACAGGTTTGGAAAGAGTTCATAGTGCAAATACACACCCAGACATTCATGCATAGACTGCAATTTTCAGTTTATTCATGTGGCTTAAAAATATTAAATAGTTAAAGAAACCCCAAACCAAACATGCGAAACCAAAATAATACAAACCACAAAAAAAATCTACCCACCCACTCTGTCAAAAAAGGAAAAGAAGCTTTTTGTTAGTTTAAAGGGCCCATAGTGTAACTATTAGTACCCACACTGCAACCAAGTACTACAAAGGAGTGCTACAATGTATTGTTCATGCATTATTATCTGTTACTAGGATCTGGTAAGAAATAGCTCCAAAAACTGTCTTACAATCTTATTGGTGCATATCTTGTCACAGCTCTCATGCCATCACGTAGGAGAGCGTCCTCAGTATAGAATGGTCACTAAAACTTGAGTGTCCTTACTAATAAATGCTATCCCTGTTTTACAGCACCTAAAACTGCTGCCAATAACTGAATTAGGGTCGAGCAATATCAAACCTATGCTTTGAAATAGTAATTCAGCTTCATTTGCCTAGGTTAACTGACGTTCGTGGGTGTAATGAAATTGTGGACACTGCTATTTTATTTGTGATTTAGGAGTCCTATTGCCGTTGTCATTATGATCTGTCATTCATTCATTTTCATAAAAGAATGCGCCATAAACTTTTCTCTCTTTAACATGAAAATAAGGTCTATTTAATTGAAACACAGGAATTTCTTCTAAAGCTTGTCAAGTTCACAATTATCAGGCTGGCATCAGACCTCAAACAAGGAGGAGAAGGAGTAAGAAACCAAAGACATCTGACATAAATAAGGCAGTGAAGAAACAACAACAGGGAAGAATTTGCACAGAAATACAGGGCTTGGTTAGGACGAGTCTGATTCATTCACAGGCTCAGCACAAACTCTTCATAAGGCACTCACCCGAACTGTTTGCATATTTCATGCATCTGAGCAATACAAAATATATATACTATCTGATTTCTGGGTTTTTTTTCTGTAAGTAAGATGTTCAATTCACTATTCTGCTATTGTTGCCAAGTCTAAGTCATTTTTGAATGAGTTACAGTAGCTGTGACACACACAACTTTATTAAGTGTTATTTTTGTTGGAACTGCATATCATCATTACTACAGCGGGATACAGATAACCACAAAGCTGAAGGAAAAAAACCATATAACAAAATCCAAAATAAACTGGGATGGACAAGAAGACAGAAAGAAATAATTAGGAGATGAGTCGCTCAGAGCAGGAAAATGAAGAGAAATAAAACCTTTCTTGGGAGACTGTGGGAATGGAGGATTGAAGAGGCCATTTGGAAGAGATACTGAAACTTCTTCCACCTCTCTGCTGAATATTTTATGCCAACTTAGATGTATGGTCATGGTAAATTAACCCCACCCTTTCTCTACATACAAATGATGCCATCAAAGAGCTAAAGTTTAGGAAGACAAGAGTCAACATTGCTAAACTGAAAAATTTATTATTTGCACGTGTTGTAACTCCTCTGTGTTCAATCAAACTTTGCTAAAATGAATGGAGCTATTCAGACCAGCAGGAGTTAGAAGGAAAAAAATTATTTTTTGTAAGTTTCTGTAAGACTGAAAATTTTACAGGTCCTGAAGTCCTCCCCCTATGGTCCTACAGTTTCTTGGATTACTGTTTTTTCTTTCTGGAAAAAAACCCACCATGTATAAATATCTGTTAAAGTTTCTTTCTAAAGTATATACAAATACAATGCAAAATGCATCTTGTCACGACTACATCTGTGAAGTATGCAAGTGTCCTGAACACAGCACAGATTTTAAATTAATCACTGAGCCTCACAAGGCTCTGTATTGGCCCGATTTTTAATGTAATACTTGTAATGCTTTTGAATGAGACTTCATATTTATTTAAACAATATTAGTTCTTAAAGGCTTTCTTGTGATGCATCCTGCTTTCTTCCCACTCTGTTATGGGCAACATTTAAATGAAAAGTTCCACTGGAATTTGACACTTCAGTTGTGATTGCAGAAAAAAGATGTGCATCATTCATAAATGTTGATCAACAACATGCTAAGTCACCTGAACAAGACAGGCTGGAAGACAGCTGAACGCTGTTTTCACACAGCAAGCAGAAGATACTTCACAGAAAAACCTTTTGCCTTTTTAGAGACCAGGAAAAAAAAAAATCCCGACATCTAAACAGTTTCCAAACACAGATTTTCACATCCCTTGTGTTATGGCCTGGTTTGGAAGCCTGAACTGCAAGAAAATCTGCTTGGCTCAAAACAAGCTAAATGTTGTTTTAACACGTTTCTTCTTTCATCTCTGAGAGGTAGGTTTCTTTGTGGCTTTTGAGTAGGAAAACAACATTTGGCATTTCGGCAGAACAGTTTTCAAATGCCATCTCTGGAACTGCAAGTGAGGTATTCTAATAGAGACTGATGCTATTCTTCCCCCACTTATTCAAAAAATGCTGGTTTTTTTTTTATGGCAACTCACAGCAAGGGGCAGAATCTAGCACCACGTGGCTGCCATATTCTTCACAGTCACTCACAAGACTCCCACTTTTCACAGGAGAGCAGGAAGATATAATGCCATGATCCTCAAGGACTCATGTTTTCAATCAAGGCACAATAAGCTATTTCCCTTATCACACCAATGACGTTTCTGTCAGAAATGCCCTAATGGCAATTACTGGAATTATCCAATTTCCCCATCCACTGCACACAACGAGCAGTGTTTATTGCAGCAGCAGGCAGAAGGACCCAAGGTTTTTCGAGCTACACCTTGTTTGATTTGAACAAATGCACACACAGAAAATATTACATTATTTCTTGTAATGGCTCTGTTTCATTTCAGCTGCAGTGGATTTGAGCTGAGTACACCTGATCCTCAGGAATGCACTGTAAGTGAAAAGCCAAGAGATCTCTAAGTTAACAAGGCTGAAATCCCCAAAGTTAGGGAGAATGACAATGCATTTAAACTCAAGTCAAACGACTGAGTTTTCTTCACATGAGAGGCTCTGCATGAGTACAGATATCAAGTATTCCAGTAACCTCTCTATCTTAGGGATATTAAAAAATAGATACTTCAAAATTACAAAAGAAGGTTAAGAAGGAACATAATGGTTCACTCAGCAAAAGCTACTGGTTTTATTCCTGCAGGACACAGTGTTAGAATACAAACCTGGAACTTGTAAGGCATTTTTATTTTGCTCAATTTTGTAGGCAGAACATTAAAGAGGACTGAGTCATACTGTAGCACGTATGATTCTACGTGCACTGACATTTCCTAAAACCTTTAGCTAGGACAAAAGAAAAATAATAAAAGATGTAATTAAATACTTGAGTTTTCTATTATGATTTTTAAAGTATCTCTTACTGCATTCTGTAATGCCGCTAACACATTAGAGTGAACATGTTAATATATAAAAACCTAAGATTATTAGCCTCTCTTCAGACCTTGGTTCAAACCAATAATAAGTACCACTAACCAAAAAAGATGGTCTGCATCTCATAGTATACGTTCATTCATGGGTAAAAGAAATTTAATGTCTCAAAACCTTTATACAGGATTAGAAGGATTGAGCTTTTACTTTATCAGTGAAACAAATGTGTTGAAATTCTATGCATTACATTTCTTCTTCTGAGGACAAGCAGTGACTGTATAGACAAGGGGATAAAGTTCCCACTTATATTAGCATGATATATAAATATTGAAAAAAATTTAAATTCTAAATGCAGAAGTGAGAAATAGTGAAAGAATTCTCATGTCAGTGAGCATTAAAATTTCCTCCTGTGACAGTTTCCCAAGAAAACACAGTACACTGAAAAGCAAATGCACATGTCTTAATCCATAATAATCCATTTCAAAAAATACCAATGAATAGCATGGGAAAACGCTCTGGACAACTACCAGCTGGAAAGAAAGGCTTTTTATTTCAAAACTTGCTCCAAGAAGAGATATAAAATAAGGACAATAGACGTCTTTAAATACTTAGGCACAAATATGCACCCGCTTTTTAACCTGATACAATAAACTATTAATTGTTAATACCCACTGATGAGGTTGTGCTCTATATAGAGGTCATTAGACAGAAGAAAGACAGCTGTTCTCAATGAATTACACAACAGAAGAGTGTGAGTCTTAAAACATTACTGGAATTGCTGCATCCTGTGAGCACCTGCACATAGGACAGAGTCTCTGAATGGTTCTGGTTTAAGCCAGAGCCTCAGGTGCTGTCTCATTTTCTCTGGAGCCTACATTCAGATTCATCACCACAACACAGGTCTAATTGCTGGGAGGGTTATAATGAGGTAGAATGGAGAACAGGGCACAGGACTACAGGCCATCACAAGACAAAATCATCTCCAAGTTGTGCTCACTCAGGGGTGAGCACAGAAGTCCTGCTTTAGTAGTCTGCAGACATCTCAAACCCAAATTAACTGCTCTGGAGCGAGTTGCTGCAGGGGGGGTAGAGCAGCAAACACAGAGAGTGAGGAGAGGCTGTCTCATGGGTCTGTGATGTGACAGGCCAGGCAGCCAGCCCGCTGATCTGGAATATGGCTCCACAGCTTGGCCATTCAAAAGAAGCAGTTTATCCATGGCAATGCACTGTCCCTGCAACTGCTGCGGACACAGGGCTGGGAACACGAAGAGGGCAGCCTCATCTCCACAGTAAAATGAGTTGTACTCTGAAGCAGACATGCACATGAATTGAATTTATTCAGCCCTAATTTGGCCAAATGTGTGTTAACTCAGTTCTGGTGGAATCCAATTAGATGAAGATCCAAGCTTTGAAATAACTGTGAGACTAGGACAGGTAAATAACAGAAGCAGGGGACTATTAAACTTTCTCATGAAGCCTAAAACCTTGATTATTGCTATTTACTAACTGCTGTAAATAGATGATCATTGAAGTTTTAATGCTGTGAATTGTCTTACTCAGCAGGCTGATGTCAGTAGAGCAATTTACATAATGCTGAATTAAAAGGTATTTTTAAAGAAGAGAGAACTGCAAGGAATTGCTGAGATAAAAGACAAAAATTGCATTATGGTTCTACAGATGTTAAACATGCTAGCTCTGAAAGATTAGGTAATTTGTTTCCAATTCAGAGAAGTTACCTTTGCCAAGTTTTATTTGGGGGGAAAATGCAGCCAACAGATTTCCTAAGGATTAGACAATAACTGAAATAATTTTTAATCATAAAATATGCAACAGTCTTTGTGCAGTGCTTAGAAGGAACAGAACAACTTATAATACTGACATTTACAAGCTTAATATTACCAATTCAATCCATCTCAGGAACAACTGATAACTTCTGCATAACTGATATTAAGCTCAGCCAAGACAACATTTTTAATAGTGATTAAAATATTATGAGTAAAAAAGAAGAAAATCATGAGAGTTTTTTTTCTTTTCAGGCACGGTGTAGCTATCAACTTCTCTGTCACTGAGCCAATCAAACTTTTCTCTCCCTGTAGGCTGTGGGGAGGCTGGAATGCAGCCACTGCTCATACCTACCCATCTTTATCCTTCTTCCCCTTCCCCATTTCCTGCAGCATCCAAATGTTCCCTAGGGTTTGCACCAATTCATTTTCACTTGAGCAAACTTTCTTGCTTCAGACACAACCCCAGAAACAACGGGACAAAACGTTACATTTGTAGTTCACCCTAACAAATGCTTCTCAAGTGAGATTCAGCCCTCAACATAGAAATGACAGCATTCTGACACATTCCTCTCCTGATGTGCTTCCTCCTTACCTTAAAAGCAGCCCCTCCGTGAATAACTGATTTGATGAAAATCCCAAGATCAGCTCCTGTCTCCCGAGACTTGTTGCCTTTCAAGCTCACACCAAGCCCAGCAGAGCCAGAATCATTCAGAGGAATCTCAAAGGTCAGCTGCTCTGTGGTTTCTGGAGAAAAAATACTGCAGCTTGGCTCTCCTTTCTGTTGGAGAAAACAAGGATGAAAATAGGGGTGAAAAGTCAGCATGAGTGGTATTCACAGATTTGTATAACAAGAAGTAGTGCTCTTTTCCAGAAAGTAGCTTGAAGAAACAACCTTATAATCAACAGTGCATTTAGCTGACATTTTGTCACAAGATCTGGCTTAAAATGTTATTTTTAATGATACCTGGGAATATGCTTAAATAGAAGGTAAAATAGCTTAGTTCCAGATGATATAAAACTGATGTTACAGCAGAATGTGGAAAAGACGTTTATACACAGCTGCATTAAAAATGTAAGCCATAAAACTCTCAACATCTTTACATGCAGCTCACAAACTATAATGACAGTTATACTGTTAAATCCCATTCCCCTCTGAAAATTGAGTTTCATCCTTAAAAAATTATCCTTCCCTTAAACCTGTCTGCAGAGGAAAGCTGGTGTAACAAAAGCAAAGGTGAAAATTGAAAGCAGAGTAACTTATTCTGCACTAACTCTCTTAGTACACACTTTCATTCCATAGAGGTTTGATTGCTCCTTTTTTTCTTTCTGGTATAGGTTAATCCCAAGATTTTCTCTAGATTAGAGAGCTGTTTACAAGACTGTCAAGTCAAGCATACACAGCTACAGAAGGTCAGAAAGAACTTTCTTTTAATGTACAATGTATCTGCAGTTTTGTAGGACTGTCTGTGACTGGGCAGAAGGGAAGGGGGGGCGTGGTTTTCTTTTTAAAAGCAGGTTAGAATAATAAAATTAAACAAAATCAAATTTTTGCCTGAAATATTTATTTTGGCCCACCTCAAAAATAAAACAAGGGGAAGGAGACCTATTACAGCATAAAGTGTGCATGGAAAGTATTAGTGCAAAAGACCACATGCAACACATTTGATTTTATTCCATTTCTCCTTCTCCATGTAACTCTAAGACCAATAACAAGCTTTGGTTTCTTGTCATTTGGACACTTCCTACTCTTTTAAACAGGCGTATGAAAAATTTAATAGGAAAACAAACTATGAAAAGGAAGCACACAGACAACTACAAGTCGAAAGACCACTGACTGCTGCTTCCAAGGGTGTCAAATTCATCTGTTATATTATCAAGTAGAGGCCCCCTGCGAGGAGTGCAGTATCTGGGCCAGTCCTCCTCTTCCCCAGAGAGAGATCACTGCCAGGACCTAAGCTGCAGCACGCACAGCATCATTGCAATTGGCAGCAAAGGTGCCAGCAGTACGGATGTTTCCTCAGCAGCCAGAGCACACCTGGGCACTCAGCTGCCATGCTGTCTGACCAACAAAAGCATGACCACAGAACTAAGGGCAGGCATCAATATCCTGAAGAAACAGCAGCACCTAAGTATATTTGCATTTATTTCAGATGCCCTTTCACTGATGAGGAGCAACCATTGGGCAGAGAGGAATCAAATCAGCCAGAAAACTGACTGTCAACCTCAATGCCAATATGCACCATGTTCTAATTTTCTCCAGAATGTAACTACATGATATTAAAGTCAATACAATTTGCCTAACTGATTAGCATTCATCTCCAGTATCTAAGTTACTCATTTGTGCTTTTTTTAAAAATTTCTTAGCTTTGGATATGGACATCCCAAACATAACTCTGCAAAGCCTATAAATTTGTAACAACTGTGAACAATACAGAATGGGCAGCTTGTAAGCACTCCTCCTCTGACTTCAGAAGAACCAGTGTAAGGACAAAAAACACTACTGGCCTCTAAAGTTAAACATTTTGTGTTTAACTTTCTCAAGGTTTTACAGAAAATATTTTCTACCTAATCTTTTCATTTTTCCAACTTGGACGTATTCTTGTCAGTTGACTCCGAACTCTCAGATCAGAACTCTACTCCACTGGCACATGCTCTCAAGAATTGGACAGAAGTAATTCTTCTCAGTGTCTCTCAGACATGTGGTGACTCCTGCCTTTAGGAAGGACGTGGTATTACTTTCCTGTTCCCCTAGGCAAGCAGTTCCTTGGATACCCGGATGTATTCAGCAGGACTCCAGACAAGTACAGCAAACTTTTGTCAGTATTCCATTTCCTATGCTTTCCTTAGTACTTAAATTGGAATCTGTAACATTTGTCTCCCATTTTCTTTGCTACAATTTTTTATGAAACAGATCACTCAATCATATCAAAACTCAGTAAATTTAATGTAAGATGCTTTTACCTAATACTGGAGAACTCTCTAATATTTTTTTATTCCTTCACATGTCCAATCATCCCAAACATCTCTCCTTTTCATTATTTATTTTCAGCTTTATCCAAAGATCCAGCAAAAGCTGATTTAAAAATAATGTTGAACTTTGTCTAACAGTACTATCAAAATTCTGTTACTCATGATTTGAGGCTGAATGACAATTCAAAGATTTCACAGGGATGGGTAAGAGAAAAGGAGATGCATATCTACAAGCCAGTGATTCATTCACTGTAAGGCAAGTCTTTACTCCTTTAAAATTTTCCTCAGCTACCCATTGTACAGCATCTGATAGCAAATGCCTGGTATTAAGGCTACAACACCAAGACTATTTAGTGCAAAAATAAGATTGAAAATCTTATTTGTAGGTGGATGTTAGAAGCAGCAAAAAGGAGGAAAACCAGAGGAGGAAAAAAGGGGTGAGCAAAACCTAGAATCTTTATTTCATCCTGTACTTGCTGAATGTTTCCAAATTATTATCCTGATCATAATGCTCTTCCCAAGCAATACCTTTCACTGATTACAGAAAGAGCTCTGGCCATCCTTAAGTTAACAGCTCATCAATTAACTGCTTTGTTTGGGCAACTAATTTAATGAATGATGGCCCCTGTTCCTAGAATATGCAGGTATGAATATCAAATGCTGATAGTGACTCACAGAGCTGGATTCCTACTGCTTCTATTTCCCTGACTTTGCTAAAACATTATCCCAAGACATTAATACTTTACAATATAACAACCACCATCAGCTGAATTATGGTCTGGTGAAGGAAACCCTCTCCAATGCACTAAACCTTGAATTCTGTTAGAAACACTTCTTACCTCGAGATCATCCTAGAATCTGAACTCACTCAAACACAGAAGGAATGAAATGAGCTGCAACACAAATATGTTTCTAGGCTGGAAAAAACCTACAGCTTTATGTTATAAATTACCCAGTCAACAACCACATCATGTATTTTCCATAACAAATGTATCATACCCCAGCAGTTTAGGAATTAAATGCTAGTATACCACCGAAGCTATTCCCTACTGCAGGCATAGGAAAGTAACTCAATTGTAGCAGGATAAAAAAGAAATTTCCACATAAATCGAAGTCCAGATAGCTAAGTGGCGATCCCTCAGGATGGCTAGAGCTTTGAGATGGCCTGCCCTGTACTTCTCAAGCAGTCCCAGAGTGGGTAAGGTTGGAAGGCAGAACAGTGGGTCATCAGGCCCAATCCCCCTGCTGAAGCAGGGTCATCCTGGAGCCTGTAGCACAGAATTGTGTCCAGGTAGTTCTTGAATGCCTCCAGAGAGGGAGACTCCACAACCTTGGGCTCCCTCAGCCTTTCCTCATAATAGACATGCTCCTGTCCCTTTATCATCTTTGTTGCCATCCTCTGGCCTTGCTCCAGGGGCTCCCTGTCTCGTGCTGAGGAGCCCGGGACTGGACACAGCACTCCAGATGTGCCTCCCCAGGGCTGAGCAGAGGGGCAGGATCACCTGCCTGACCTGCTGGCAACGCTCCTCCTAAAGCACCCCGGGATCCCCTTGGCCTTCGTGGCCACAGGGGCTCACGGATGGCTCAGGAACAGCTCACTGCCCACCAGAGCCCCGGGTCCTTTCCCACAGAGCTGCTGCAGCGGGGCTGTCCCAGTCTGCGCTGCTGCGCGGGGCTGTTCTCCCCGGATGTGGGACCCTGCGTTTCCCTTTGTTGAATTCCAAAAGGCTCCTCCCTGTCCACCTCTCCAACCTGGCAAGGTCCTTCTGAAGGGCTGCACAGAACTCGGGGGCTCAGCCACTCCTGCCAGGGAACCTGCTGAGGAGGCAGCTGCCCCTTCATCCTTGTCAATGATGAGCAACGAGCCCAGTATTGAACCCTGGGGGACACCAAGGCACCCCAGGAGCCCCTGTGACACTGTCCAGCCAGTTCTCAATACACCTCACTGTCCACCCACTCAGCCCACACCAGCTGAGTTTGCCTGTGAGGATGTGGTGAGAGACACAGTGCTGAAGTCGGGGCAGACAATGTCCCTCATTCATCCAGGTACTTGTTTCATTGTAAAACGCCATCAGGTGAGTCAGGCATGATTTACCATGAGGGAATCCATGCTGGCTACTCCTGATTACCTTCTTGTCATCCATGTGAACAGAGTTCCCCGAGTCCTCCTTGCCCCTGAAGACTGGGGTGATATTTGTTTTCTTCCAGTCCTTGGGCACCGCTCCTGACCACGACCTTTCAGAGATGATTGTGAACGGCCTCCACAGCTCTCTCAGCACTCCTGGATGCATCCCATCAGGGCCTATGGACTCTAGGATATCAGGTTTGCCTAAGTGTTTTCTAACACAACCCTTCTTGAAGAAGGGGAATTCTTTCCAACATTCCTTTCCCCTTGTCTCCTAGGTCAGACAATCCTGAGGGCTGGCCTTGTCAGTGAAGACCGATGCACAAAAGGTATTGGGTAACTCTGCCTTTTCTGCATCCTCTGTTACCAGGCTCCCTGTTGTGTTTAGTAATGCCCCCACATTATCTTTGCTTTTCCTTTTGTTATGGATGTGTTTGAAAAAGCCCTTCTTGTTGTCCTTGACATCCTTGGCCAGATTTAATTCCAGATGGCCGTGGCCTTCCTTATCTCATTTTTACTTGCTCTGGCAACCTCTCTATATTCATTCCAAGTGACCTGACCCTGTTTCCATCTCCTGTGTATTTCCTGCTTATGCTTGAGTAATGACAAGAGTTCTCTATTCATCCATGCAGGTCTCTCGTCCCCTTTGCCCAATTTCTTGCTCATTTCTTTCCTTTAAGAGGGGTACATTGAGAGACAGGAACACTCTCAAGTATTAATACAATTTACTCAACAGAGATGCAGGTTGAAGTTAAAAACAAAGCAAACACCCCACAACGGAAAAAATCCAATACAAAGCAAAAAAAACCAACCCAACACTTCAAGAATCAGTCTCCACTGTTCATTTGCAACAAGCTCTGAGGGGTTCCCCCCTGATAGCAATATCTCTGCAGCCTAGTGCTGCTTGTTCTCTGCTGTTTATAGGAGCCTGCCAGCCACAGCTCCAAAGCTCCCTCCTGCTTGCACCATCCAGCATCCTAGGCAGCTCCCGACCCCTCTCAAACGCTTGGGAAGACAAAGATCTCCTCACTCCTTCCTGGACCAGAAGGCAGCAGACAGAAGTTGTTTAAGAGGAAATCTTTCTGCTTACTGTCCAGATTTGGTGGCTAAACAGAACAGAGCCAACGACCGAACAGGTACTATCCCTCTCAAGGGAAATCAGGACAGGGATGATTTAATCTGCCGATACACCTGCATGCTACCAGCAAAATCAATTCTGACATTTACCGAATCACCAGAAACCAGACAGAAAAGTTCAGGAGAGTTTATATGAAAGTGAGAGAACAGAGAGTTTTCTAGATATGAAAGCAGAAAGTCCTAATAACACAGTACTAAATAATATTCAGCAATGCAGACTGAAAACCTGTATCTAAGGTCTCAGGACACAGTTAATTAATCTTCTGCCAGTGATTTTAATTTTTAGGAGCACATCTATACCTAAGATATCTGATTTCTTAATTAAAAATTATAATAAAGGATTATTAAAAATAATCCAAAATTTTACTGGTCTCACCAATAAATTCTCAGTAAAAAGAGACACAGAGAATATACTTTATAGAGTATCCTTCTCCTACTCCCACAATACACAACTGCACAGTCATCAGACCAGTACAATCAGAACTATAACCTTTGAAAAAAGTACTGTGCATTTTATTCTTCTACCTGCTACTTAGTCCATGACTACATCCACACAATATTGTGTCAATCCTCTGTCTACCATGGGACACCACTTTCAATTAGTTCTTTTATTTAATCTTACAATGCCTGTTCTCATTGACCACAGCACTTCTAATCTGTGGATTTATGATAATCTAATGCTAATCTCTCACTGGAAAGGTTGCCTTATATATCTTATTGTGTTTTTTTTTTTTTTTTTTTTTTTGCAAAAGAGAAGCTTACAAAAAATCAGCTCTCACTTAGGCAGGAAGGAAATAGCATTTGTTTAACACAACAAGAGACCTTTCAGTACCTGTCTGGTGCCCTTGACCGACTCACCAGTATGGCCTCTCAATATGCTGACTGCCCCTTGCCTGGCTGCTCGTTTCTGATAAGAGATGTCAACTCCCTGGGGTGCCATTCAGAGCCGGCAGCAAAAGGCAAAAGACCCAGGAGGGTTATTTTCAAAGGTTTATGAAGGAAATAAGACATTTGCATGCTTTTGCAATTACTCTCTGATAAAAATATTTAAATTGTGGCACCACATAACTATTATGGGCAAAAAAAAAAGCTTAAAAAGAAGATACCCCCTATTTGCACCATTCTCCATGTTCTTTCCAAGCACTTAGCCACAATTAAGAAATACTCTGCTGACAGCTCAGTCATTCAGTCACTGTAAAATCTGCATTGTATTTTGAAATAGACACATTGTAACACTCTTAAAAGTAATACTCAAAGGTAATACACTGTTGTAATCTTGTCACAATCTAGTAAATAACTGAAATCATCGCTAGGTGTTCTAATCTTTAGCATTTTTGACAGATATTTTATATTGTCTTCTTTAAAATTATCTGTACTCCATACTGCAATAAAAACTAAGTGGCCACTAATGGCACACCCTGCTAAGACAAGAAAGGCAGCAGCAAATCCATGGAGATATATGATAGTGTGCTTGGATAATTTTAGCATTAACACAGTGCACTACAAATTTGTGTCATGTTAGATAGAATGTGTCTGGTTTGAATTATGTAGACTCTCTGGAATTATAGCTTCAAAACCTGACAAAACTAGACTCAGCTCTTCTTCCAAGGCAGATACAGTGCATTTCAAAAAATGCAGTTTGCTTGACTCACCTATTCAAGAACCTACCAAGGAAATGGTTTGCCCTCGCAAAAGTTTTGTATTCCCAATTCAGCGCGCGCTGGCTCCTCAGCACTAAAAAATGCAGTCTCATTTAACCTTCTAAACTACATAACTGAAGGAAACAGAGGGAGAAAAATTAGCTAGTTCAGTCCTCAGTCAAGGCCAGTCTCTCTGTGAAAAGCCCCATTTTCAGCCCACCGTGCTCTTACACTCCCTACCGAGCTGCAGCCTTATGCACTTCATACACCCTGGCACCTAGAGCCCAAAATCCTACCACACCTGAAGATGGAAGGCTGCAGGGTTATTTTCAGGGTGAATTTAGGGTTGCTGCTACTGTATCATTTTAGAATTCATTCATTGTGACACGGGGAACAATACCGTGGTACACAAACCCAACTCTACACATTTTACTGTTTGAAAGGTATGGTAAACAAAGCAGTAAGTGGGGTATAATTTTTATTTATGTCTACTTCAAACACCACATGCATATGTTTTACATTAATTCAGCCTAGGAAAACTTTTTTTCTAAGTTTTTTATGTATTCTAAGAGAAAAAGATTTTAGAAATGTTCGTATGGTACATGGAATACAAGTGGTGACCCCTGTAAATGGCAAGGCACTACATTTGTTAGCAGGATTTAAAAAATGCCCAAATACTCTGGTTTTATTAAATGCAACTGCTATAGACCTGGGTAAATGCATCTAAAATACACAAAGACTCAATTTCTATTAAGACCAGATTTTATATGCCTCTAGTCAGATGTATATATACTTATGATTTCATACATTAAGGTGGGCTTCCAAATGATTTTGGGCAACCTCAGAGCTAAGAGGTTGTAGTAAGTAAGCAAATAATCAAGTAAGCAGTTTTCATTTTGCAGGGCTCCTAAACTTAGGAATTTTGGGGAGTAACCCCATAACACATCGTATGAAAATATTATCTCATAGTACAAGTAACATTATGCTTTTCTTTCCTTACTTTTATTCTCTCTAACATATTCTTTACCAGCAGGCAGAGCACTATCAGAGATTTCTGCAGGCAATGAAGGTTATGACCAGGACTTTCAGACCTTTCTTTTAAGGTTCCTCATATTTGTTGGAATATGGGAACAGTGGGCTCTGAAAGGTAAATCATTGCTGGATCCTAACACTCTGCTGGCCCTGACAGAGAAAGCAACAGGAGACAAGATGCAATAGGGTTTGTGTGGCCTCAGAAAAGGCTGACAACTGCTCTCACATGGAAAAATCGTATTTGCTGTACTGGTACCTTCATGGGCACTTCACTGCATATGAGAGCTCAAAAAAGCAACCATGTTTTAAAGGTACACGGATTACCAAGCAATTTATTCCCCTTTGGTAAATCAGGGAGTTGCACACAAACCCTGGATAAAGAGATACTTTACAATGTGACAGAAAAGATTGTTGTATTCCTTCTTAACACTGATCTCTCGCTGACTTTTGTAAAGAGCACAACTAATCAAAGTACAAAGCACAATCACACCTCAAGGTACAGTTTCCAGTAGTCTAAGACATAATGAAATAGTAACCATCTTCTGAAATACAAAATGAAGCTGAAAACCTTTGAGGGGCTGCAGTACACAATGTTTTGCCTTTAAAAATACACATCTGTGTAGACACAACCTACACCTGCTTCTCAACTATTCCAGATGAATAGGTCCAAAAGTAAACTTTTCTTTAAAACCCCCAGGATAGTAGAAAATCCACATAGTTTATAAATTATGAAAGTGCCATGTGCCTACACAATATCCTTGTCTTCATTACACAGAACACCTTCTTATGTATGCTATTAAAATTCAATATATATTTATTTTTTTCCAAATCAAATTCATCTCCCTTAGAACACAGGTAACACGGTAAAGGATTTATACTTGCTGGGATAATTTTCTGATTGAAATTATTTGTCCATTTCTGGATAATTGAGCACTAGAATCACAGCTTCGAACTACAAAAACAGGTGCAAAAATGGTTAATTCCAGGCTGTCATTTCACCTATTATTTCCTGCACATAAAAAGGCAAGCAACAATTAAAAGGAAGTAATAGAAATTAAGCTTTGAATATTAAAACAAATAGGCCAACTGGTTTTCCTTCAGGCATACAAGTTCAAGGCAGTGGAAGAAATTAACTGGAGGAAGACTAAAACATAGAAGTTAATCATATGGTAAGTAGAAAAAAAAATGCTTAATTGAACTTGCCACTCATCCTGCTTCCTCCCATCCTGCATAATACACATGCAAAAAAAAGACTTAAAGACCAGTATCACGTTTAGTACATTGTTGTTCATTTAGCTATTGTTACAAACAAGATGGTTTGTTCCCTTTCGCCCCCCATTCTTCAGGAATCAGTTAATATGCCAAGAAACCACAGAAAGAGCAACTTCAGTTACAACTGGTAAGTCAAGGAGATCTTTAAAAAAAAAAAAATAAAGTGTATGTAAAAATTACAATATATGTGCTCTAATTTACAGAAAAAAAGCATGCCAATGTGCTTGGTACTATACTATTTCTGGCAACTGCAGAACATTCACATTCCTCTGCTCATGTGCATCACACAGAGTAAAGAATTGCAAAGGATCATAGCACAGACTGGGCTGCACCAGAGCTGTTCACATTCAAGTAGTTTTCCCTGTTTTACCAATGCTGGCATAAAGAAAGAGCAGGGTAAGTAAATAATTTTTGCACCATTATTAAAAGAAATGTCACTTTCAGATCACACACCTTCCCTAGAGAAAAAACATGATGCAGCAGACACACGTGATCAAAACACAACAGAATGACTGCCACAGTTTGATGTGCATTCCATTCCCTCTGAGAGGAGCTGGGAAATCCAAACCTACTCATCTGAACCAGCTGGTTTCTGTGGTATTCACCACCCTCTAGAAAAGAGCGTTGTGCCTTTTAAAACCCAAATGTACCTGAAGAACACACTAATCACTGGCCGCTCAGTACACTGGGGTAATTAGGCGAATCAAGATCTTCCCCAGGAGCTTTGGAACCAGCTCCTTCCTTAGCTGCTCCATGGTCAACAGCTGGCGTGAATTACTGGCACCATTTGGCTAACTGGATAATAAGGAGCACAGCCTGGGGTTGGTCCAAATTCTACTTCACTGATCTGTAGCACTGTGACTGTTTAACTCTCAGATGTTGCATGGGCCAGCGTAACCAAAGCCCCAATTCTCTATAATCTAATTATGCTTTTTTTGGAATGCTGCTTCATCCTCATCCCTATCACATCTCGGCTGCTGTGGCAAAGGCTTGCTACTCTGAATAATATTTCTACTTGCTAGCAATTCATAAGCACAGATCACAGTAACAAAACACCCAAACTCTGTTCCCATCTATCTTACTGAAGAGAAAATATTCGTGAGACCAAGCTTTTCCCAAGCCTCAGCTTTATTACAAGGTAAAGTCAAATGATATTATTACAGACCCATGCAAGCAAATGCCACCCAGTGTGACTTTATTACATTATTTGCTTTGTGCCCATGCAGTTATCAAATTCTCTCCAGCAAATCCACATAAAAACCCAGTTCCTGTGGAGTAACATGCTCAAAAGCAGTTTTGTGCACGGGTTTCTAAAGGGTCCAGCTTCCAGATGCATCTTTACCACAGGAAGCTGTGGAGAGTGGGTACATTTGCTAGGTGGCCCTTCTCCTTTTCCTTTCAACAGGTAACAGGGAATCTAAAGAAAATATCTCAGATCACAGTCCCTGGAGATTTGCTCAAAGCAAGAACAAGTCTGATATAAAGCAATTACCATATTATTGCCAGGCATTAACAAAATCCCCAAATATTCAGGTGAATTCTGCATGCATGTTACACCGTCAGGGCACTCAGTTACAGCTGTCCTTGCAAAACATTGGATTATCCACTGCTTTTCCTTCCAAAAACAAACATTGAAAGTGTTGGCATTTTTCTCCTCTTTGATAAAACAGTACGGTAACTTTTGAGGTAGCAGAGGATTAGTCCAATGTAATATCATGGCTAAAGCTGAAACCAAACAAAAAAGCTAAACCAATTTTCATTAATTTTTTTTTTTTAATCTTTGTTGAGACTCTTCTCAGACACCTCATGAATTCTAACAAGCATTGTGTTAGCATTAACATCTGGTAGCTTAGTGGGATGGTAACTCACACTTTCGCTGTAAGCTACCAGATGTTGCTGAAGGGCTTTTTAATTTAGACGGGCTGGTTCCATAAATGTATGTAATGTATTTCAGTAATTCTCATTTGTATTATGTTGTACTTGATTGAGATAGCCAGGAACACAAAGCAGTATTAGAATTCCCACATCATCGCTGTTACAGTGAGGGCCATCACTTGTGCATCATTCTTTCACAGAGAGAGCAATCTAAGAGAAGGTCAAGCCAGCAGGATAAATGTGGCAACTTCCTGGATTTCAATCATGCCAGTCATAAGTAAATCACCTTTTGAAAGGTAGTTAATCCTTGCTGTAGAGACTAGAATTTATTATCACACAATTGTGGCAGGTAAAACTTATAAACAGCTTTTAGATTCTTCCAATCTTTTATACCCACACACTGCTGCAGGGATTTCCAGCAGAATTTGCACTATGATAGTACATAATAATGTGTAATGGGAGGGAACGGGAGAGAAAAGAGAAGAATGCACACTTTCTAAAATACCTTTTTAAAATAATGTGCTTTATAACTTTAAAAACTCAGAAGAAAACAATGTCAATGGGTAGCTTGTTCAAAAAGTAAGCTCTTATTTAAAAGAGCTGGTGAATGAAAAGAAATTCTGTATCAAATAGATAATTTAGTACTTTGAGATTCAGAAATTTCTCTGTGATCCACAAGGACGCTGACTCTACAGCTCAGGGCTCTCTCAGCAGAGCAATGCAATGACCAACTTCGGTGCTTTGGGAATCACGGACAACAAATGCCCAGCTACAAGGTTGAAAGGTGCTATTGCACTCCTTAAAAACGACACAATGCAAGAGGAAAATGGACACAAAAAGAGTTTTGCCATGACACTTCGTAACTGCTCACAACTGCTCGCAAGGAAAAGTGGGCACTGGCGGCAGAGAAGACTCACATGAGAGAACCTGAATTCCCCTCAGCTCCCTCTTCTATCATAGGCAACCCTGACCTCAACGAGGCCCAGCTGGTAACACGGAAACAAGAGGAAAACTTGTCAGCAACGTTTTGTGAGGAAGCATAACGGAGGATTTCTGTAGATCCTGACAACAGTCTAAAGGAAAAGCAAGAAGGCAGCATCTAAAGAAAAGGATGAAGGGGGTTTGTGTTCTTTGAAGGAGATAAAATGACAAAAAAGCAGGAAATGCTGTCCTTCCCTTATCCTGAGGACTTAATGAAAGGTCAAGTATAGCCATCAATCAAGATAAGGAAGAAGCAACCAAAGAAATGACCTTCTCTGAGGGGGAACAAGCATGCATCAGATAGCACTTTTACTCTGATGCAGTTTTCTATGCGAGAGAAAAGAGAACACAGTTTCATGCCAGTGTTAATAAAAAAAAAAAGCAAAAGTGAAAATTAAGCACTTGAGATGGAAAAAAGACAAGCAAAAGCCTATTAAGAAAAATGCCAGCAGCCAAGGAAAAGCTTGCTCCCAAAATTTGTGAGGAGTGCAGCAGAACTTTATTCCTCACCACTCCTGCAGTTGGACACCTGGATTAGGAGACATCTAGGGGCAGCCACCCTCTCTAGTTTGTTACTGATAAGCTGCAGGCTCATTATATGCACTTTAAATGTCTGGTTTACAGTTTGTTGCCATTCTGAAAGAAGAATAACCCACATAATTTTTAGTTATGCTTGACCTCACACTTACAAAATTAATTTAAAGTATTCCCCTGAGAGTTATGCTTATGCTGTCATTTTTGGGGATGAAAAATCAGATAGTGTGGAATTGCATCTATAGTAGATAAAAATCAAACACCTCCTGAAATCAAATGTAAGTACAAATACTTCCTGGAAACAAGCCTTATGTGGCTACCTTTTGCTGGCATGTCTCAGCTGATGCAATTTCTATTTCTTGGGCTACTTTTTAACCGTGGAAGTGTTTCAAAATGACTCTGGAAATTAGTGTGAGGAGTTTACCAGCTCTCGAGGTAGAAAGGCCTCCTCCTGACGAGCCACAATCAGACAGACAGTCTCGCCTTGCTTTGTGCTCCTCAGCATGGCTACAAGCTCTTCCTGGGTCCTGCCGGTGATGTCCCGTCCATTCACCTACCAAAGAACAGAGGATGTCACATCTCTGAGTGTGACTGCCTTTTAGCAGCTTTGTTAAGTTCCCCTCACCTAACTCAGGTGCCATTCAGGGACTGAGAGCGAAGAAGAATCAGCAACAGCTCCCATACTGCCTCCCCCTCTGACCCTGCACAAATTACTTAACCTTTCTCCTCCTCATTTTCACCATCTGTTAAAGCAGCTCTGTAGTACTTACCCACCTTGCAGGGGGTTTGTGAGGCTTAATTAGTTTGTAAAGCACTTTGAAGATGAAAAGTGCAGAAACAAGACCTCAGTATTAAAACTGTTTACCTTAAGAGCTTTTTGAGGTTAGCAAGTAGAAATAACCCATTAGATGATAAGATTGTAAATTACAAGCTATCTGAAAATTTTCAGCAGACAGATTTGTGCAAAACTGCCTTAAAATGAGCACTTTACCAGCTTGATATTAACTGGAGATTTTTGGATGTGGCTGAAGCGCCAAAACACGTTTTGGCCCGAAAGCAATACATGGATCTGCTTTAAAAACCAAGATCTTATCAGGTTCCCCTTGTTCAAACACCCCATGGGCCCTTGTGAAAAGAACCATTTTTCCACCTCATGGTGCAAAACACTTGTTGACAAACGAGTGGCATAGAAGCTGTGAGAACGACTGTTTGTTTTTTTTTTAAACCAAGGGCAAGAATTGTAGTTCCATACATCCACAATATGTATGAGGAAATAAAAGATTTATGACTAAGCCAGTGATCCATTTTAAGCAATGCAAATACAATGGATGTTTATCCTAACCTCCAGGATTCTGTCTCCTGACTGCAAACGACCATCTTTTACTGCTGCACCCTTTGGTAAAATATTCTTCACAAAGATTGGACCAGGACCATGTACTGAAGAGTCTCTGGTGACCACAGTGAAACCAAGTCCTTCTGGACCTAGAATGTCAGACAAAGAACTCACAACATAAATTTCAACATGTAAACAATGATCATTAAAAGTAGGCAAAGAAAAACTTTAAATCACTTGTTGCTAATGTAATTGTTTCCACAGTCAGTAACAGAGATGCCCTAATCAGTAAATCTGGATAACAAGCATCCCAAATTTATGAGAAAGCCCACTGTAGAAAACATTACTGTTTACATCCCTATAGCTTTTGAAAATTTTGGAACTTTTAAATGGTAAATAACTTGCTTGTGTGTATTAGCAACTTTCAATGTCACTTGTTAAATCAGAAGTTAAGGTGTCACTATAAAGAACATGATACTGAATTAACCATACCGTCTCTAAAGACTTACCTTTTTTCAGGTCTATTTTTATTTTCTTTGCATTTCTCTTATTGCCAAAGCCCATAAGTGGAGACAGTGAGGGAGAAGAAGGCTTTCTACCCAGACGTGGGAGGTTGGGGCTCTTAGCTTGTTGCAGTGTTCCCTGTACACCTGACTCCAAGCTTGCTCCAGAAATGTTAATTGTTTTCACAGCTGGTTTCGGATGAAGAGGAGGTGGAATTTTTGTTTTTGTAACTCCTTCTTCATTATTCAGAATACAAAGAGGAGCAATAGCAGACTTCTCATACTGTTCTCGGTTATATGGAGGAAGGACTTCCAAGATGACACTTTGAAATTTCATTGCCTGACGGAAGATATCCTGAGCCCTTTAAAAGAAAGGTATGAAAATTCATATGACAAACTAGAAAACTTGGGCAAAATCTGAAGCCGTTTACAGACACAAAGACAAGAATTTACCTGATGTAAACATCTACAGTATCCCTTTGTAAAGAAAAGTACACATGAAGTAAGATTTCAAAACGACAGCATTTCCTTACATTTCAAGTAGGAGCAGCATATCTGTTGGAATTCCTACGCTGCTATGAAAACATATCAGCCAGAAAAAAACTAATGAACACATTTCTTCATGCAGAGCATCAGAAAGGGAAGTTCTGATGGCAAAATCTCATCAAAAAACTGCTGAAGTTACAGCTTGCTGCTTTTCAAGTGCTTGTATGTTACCTATTTTCTTGTTGGCACAGAGGCACACTGAGCACTCATCACCAATTGTTCTGGTGAATAAATGTACTCCAAGCAAGCTCAACTCTCCATTCTTTCCAGATCCAGTCTAATTCCTCCTTTGTAATCCCTAATGCTACTGCTGACTGATTCCACAGCAGTAAAATAGGATGAGGGTATGGGATACCTAGACATTAGAAAAATAAGGTGATCAAAATTATTTGTGTTTCTACATAAAGAGATAAATAAATAGGTCAATATTACTCACATCTTTCAAGCAGTAACCTTTTGCTAAGTGGACAAGCAGACTTCACATAAACAATGTTTTTACAGATGTGCTCCAATGCAACACCAGAAAATGTGTTAAGAGCATTTAATAGAAATACTCCCCTTGATAGTGACAGGGCAATGGAGATTGGTTTTAAACTAAACCAGAAAGATTCAGGCCAGACATTAAGAAGAAATTCTTTACTCAGAGGGTAGTGAAATACTCAAACAAGTTGCCCAGAGAAGCTGTGGATGCCCCATCCTTGGCAATGTTCAAGGCCAGGCTGGATGTGGCTCTGAACAGCCAGACACAGTGGGTGGTGACGTCCCTGTCCGTGCCTGTGGGGTTGGAAGGAGATGATCTTCAAGGTCCCTTCCAACCCAAACCATTTGATGATAGTGTGAACTGATACCACGGTAACGATATCGTGCCCAGATTCCCCTGCACTCACTGTAAGGCAATTAAGACAAGTTGGCCAAAAGAACTATACAGAAAGCCTTCCCTGGATTTTGAATAACCTGTAGATTTGGTCAGTCAAGCCATGTTATAAACCTTGGACTTTAAAGGAGACTTCCCTCTTTCTACGCTCTCCTCTCCTACCTTCTGTTGAAGTGGACTGATTTTCTTCCTTACTGCAGAAGACCCCTGGAGTACAAACAGAAGAAGTAGCAGAACCACATACTGAGAATGAAAACCAGAAAACTCCTGCTTAGCTGACTTGGGCCAAGGGGGAAGTAATAGCTCCATTAAATGTTAAATAAATCATGGGGTCCTTCTAAGAACATTGTACTTATCTCCTACCCTTCTGTGGTGTGTTTGTCAGTATCTGAGTCAGTATTTGGCTGAAGTCCTGGCTTTGGATTTGCACTCAGTTTTGTAACAGGAATCAATGTTGAAAGTACTTCTGAAAGAATGTTTTATTTTTACACTGACACAGGAAAGAAGCCACTGCAAATATAAATGTGTAACATAAGTAGGAGTGTCTTAAAAACACATCTACTGCTTTCCCAGATGAACAGAGCTGCACAGTGCGTCCACCTTGCAGCTGCAGGTGGCAGTAAGGAGAGGCTGCTTTGAGAGGGTTTTCTGTAGCATGAGGACATTAAAGTCAGGGGTCAGTCCCAAGGAATATTGCTGTGGGAATGAACCATCCTTGCCAAACTGAGAGTACGAGCATCAAGAGTCAGAAGAGCAACATTCATTGACAGGCGATGCTGCCAGAGAGAAACCTCAACCTTGGAAAAGAAAGGTAGCAGGGAGAATGCTGAAGGAAGGCATTCTTTTAGCATCACCCCCAAGGGCTCTGCTTCAGAGCTGTAACAGACTGTGCCCCAGTGTGTCTGCAGAGGTTATAGGTTATCTCTTCACCTACAGCCCGTCAAAGTTCTCAAGGGCAGACCTTAGCCTGATAGTAGAAACCATGGCAACACTTCCAGTATAAAGGATATGAAATTTTAACTGTGTTTCTTTCACACCCCATCTTCCTCCTTGCAAGAAGTCACGTGGTCATATGTTACAAGATAATTTAATAACTCAGTTTCAAAAGATTAATATTTAAAATACATGCAAGAGAAAACATAAGATCTCCTTCAAACAAAAATTAGTGGAAATCACTTGAGACATCCTATGGGAAAGTCTAAATGCAGTCTTCAGGGGCAAAATAACTGGCTGCACTTCAAAGGGAAAAAATAATGAATGGAGAAATTTATATTTCTTGATACCCCAAGTGCATACTTTAAAGAAATAAGGGAGTCAGTTAAAAGAGGTGCTAGAAACTCTGCAGCAAAACAGAATGTAATTGAATAGATCAGCAGCAAATGAAAAAGCAGACTAACAGTCCCAATATATAGCTATTATAAACAAGGGAATACAGAAAGTAGGCTGCTGCTTTTACAGCTGCAGAAGAAGCAATTGTCAGGAGCAATACTAGAAAGTCTCTGCTGAAATCAGAGAGACGGCGTGTAACAGTTTAGGTGGTAAAACAGCTTTTACAAGGGTTATGAAGAAATGGCAATTTGAAACTAGCCAACAGATTTTCCTCTCCAAGGCGAATCTGATTGCTATTTCTGGGTCAACAGTCACTGGAACAATACTTGGTTGTATCTTTTATAATTAGTGGATTCCTGTAACTTGGACTTCTGTCATGTTAGTACAGTTATGTCACGCAAGATGAAAGCTGAAAGGCATGTTCATGGAGATTAGTTTAACCTGGAAAGAGTCTTTCTTTAGCCATTCCCCACAGCCAGGGGAGAGAGATGAAAGATACTTTGGAAAACAACTCAGCAGAACAAGGAACGACTTGGGAATAGGCTAGAGCTCATCTAAAATGTTGTCCCCAGTCCCCAAACACACACTGAGCCCTAAATACCCATATTCTTTCTCCTCAGATCCAACGCCAGGGCAATCACACTACTTGGTAGCAACATAAGGACACCTAGCCCAACAAAATTAGGCTCTGCTCTGATCACCTCTTCTCTCTCCCAGCGACAGAGTCTAACCAGACTGCTCCCTCTAAGCTAACTCTCATGGTAAACAGCCCTTCCAACACCCCAAACTTACACAAGTTTTCAGAGAGTAAGTGTCCTGCATGCCACATTTTGAAGGAAAGCCTGACAGAGAACTAGAAAACCTCCTGAAGTATTTCAAACTGCCCCAAAATTTAGGAACCTTACAGAAAAACACGCCGAGTCCTCTACTCCACAAACTGAAAGCCTTTGGAGATCCAGTTACATCAGGAAGAAAACACAGAGGAGACAACACATTGTAAAGAAAGGTTTTGATTCAAGCAAAACCTTATTTTCAAAATTTCATTACAAACCTGCACAGTCATGCAATGAATGTTTTAATAAGATCCTGACAATTATATTCTGCTAAAATTGCTATTTTATTTTGCAATTTCAGTGGATGGAAGAGAATGGCACATAGTAAAAGCCAGCAGAGTGCTTTTACCACCAAGCACGCAGAAAGCTGCAACTGAAGAGATATTGGGGGGGAAAAAGTCTCAGAAACAAGAGACAAGAAACAAGATTTCTGTACCTATGCTACAGAACTACACTGGATTAATGAAAACCCATTTTGTGAACATTTATTCCTAACTGTGAAATTATGTATTCGATTTTAGTCTAGAAGAAGCCTTGAACATTTGCCTTACTGTTTAGAAAGTTAAGCCTCAGCTCCTTTAACATCTCAATAGGTTTTTGTTATATTATAAACAATCACTCAGTTGTCTAAACACATGTATTAAAAGCAAAAACAAATTATTATTTAATTACTACAGCAAATATCTGTGGAATTTGAGAGGCTATTCTTTGTGCAACAATGCCACATTAACTCATAGATGATCAAAACAACCTGTTAGTTAAAAAATATTTGAGATGGATAATAAATGTCAACAGACTTTTATTGAAAGTCATAAGTGAGACTTTCCATTTAGCTCAAGTAATCATAGTTTGACAGCAGAAGTATTTTTTAAAAAAATAATGCTCAAAAAGCTGCAGCACAATAAAAAAAAATCTTATTTCATTTGCATCATTATGAAGAAAAATTACGAAGACAATACTGTAAAAGTAACAGAAGAACTAGAAAGTGAAGATAGCAATTACAAAACTTAATGCTATTAATTAAGTAAGCACGGTAAGTTCATTAAAACTCAAATTTCACCTTATTTGGAGGTCTCAGAAAGAAAATGATGAAGTTCCTGTCACAAATCAATTTTATAGACATTTTTTCTGAAATAGCTATTAGCCCCTTTACAAATCACTTAAACACAGTGCTGTATAAAATCCTGGCTAGTTAAAAGTAAACCAGCACTTACTGTGCAAAGGTTTTATCTGTGAGGTCCACGTGGTTTATCTTCACAATGCATTCATTTTCCTGGAAAAGCCCATCACGCCTAGATCTGCTGTTTTCTTCAATACCACGGATGAAGAGTCCCAGCATCCTAAAAGACAAAACACAGGTGAAAAAATCCTTATTGGGCTGATACAAATTTATAGCAACTCAATATAGATGCTTAATCTCTACTGTGAAATGACAGAGTAGACTGCCTCTCTATCTCTGAAGTGCTTAACTTAGAGAAAGGTTTCAGCTAACTTAGTAACAAAATGGAGGGATTCCAAAAAATACCACGAGAAGTTGCTGCACATTAATGCTTTATTTACTATTTGCTAGAACTTGGGGAGCATTAAGCCCTGTAGGTCATACTTGGAGAAACAGAGGAAAACACCTAGATCACTCTCCAGTTAAAACTGTCAACGTAGCTTATGCAATATTCTTCTGCCACTGCTCCAAAGGAAAGCACCAACAGATTAAAAGTAACTTCCTATCTTGACTATAATAAAATAAACAGGAGTTAGAATGAGACAAAAAGAAAAAAAAAAAATAACTGACTTTTCTACATCTGAAAACATCTCTGAAACTTTTCAGATGCCAAAGCCCCTTGCTTTGATACAAGACAGTATTGCTGTCGTGTCATTCATGTGGCAGGACAGCAGCAGAACAACAACACCCGAGCTGCCCGATGACAAGATAAGTGCACGTGAAAAGGGAGGTGCAGCACAGAAAAATGCAAGAAATGAGTCAGTGCGGGTGGCAAAATTCCAGTTTTGACAACTCTGCTGGGAGCACTAGGCTAATCCTGACCTACCTGGAACACCTCTGCATTGCAAACCTTAATTCAGCATCACTACATCCAATGGTACTATACCGCTAACGGTGTCCAAATAATCCTGACAACTGTGTGTTTGTGAAGAACTTTCATAATCCATCTTTGTCCACTAAATTTCCATACTACTTCAGCATCGAAGTTGGTCATCAAAGATGACCTTTAAAGACCATTTTCTAGTGGTTATACTCCATAAAATATTAATGTGCAATTTTCAACGGGCCAGCACTCCAATCACAAAACAGAAATCCTGTATTTTTGTCTCAGACTCGTGACTGCCCCTCATATCTAAGTCCATTCAACAGATTCACAGTTATGCTATTAACTATTTAAAGTGACACTATATTCACTGAGCATCTGATTTTAGATTTACTAAGAACATTAAAAAATTTATACTTCTGTCCTATCAATTACTAAGTGAAAAACTGGCTCCTACTGAATATTAGTTCTTTGAAGTATCTAACAGGAAAAAAAAAAGATGTAACAGCATAAAGATTGTCTTCCAACGAGTGTTATCCTTCCCTAAAGGATTAAAAAGGGCAGTAGTGTTGAGGGGCCACAGCTCTTTTGATGACATCCAACTAGTGGCAATCAGAAACCTTAACCCTAAGAACTAATTAGATACAAGTATGTTAAAATGCAAACCAGTAAAAACACAGAAGTAAACGAAATTACAAATTTAGTTGGTTGCTCACTAATCCTGTGGGCTTAGATACTGCATTCACATAATGCAGTAGGATTGCCTACTTGTCTGAAACTTGTGTGTGCTGTGCCCACGTAGCTTGAGTTACATAGACTGAGGCAGCTTGAATTCATCCTTCCATTACTTTTTTCTACAGCCTAGGTTTTAGCATTTTAATGCACTATTAAATTTTAATTTCCTGTTTTTAATGATATTTAAGTGCAAAAGAAAGGGGGGAAATTATTTCTATTACTTTTGTAGTTCCTGTATAAACTAAGATTTTGTAAATTAATATGATGTTTTAATGACCTGCAGAAAAACTTTGGCCTGCAGCAGCACCAGGCTAAAGCCAGCATTACCTTATTAGAAGATAACTTTACAATCGAAATACCAGACCCATTTAGTCATGGCCAGCATGTCCTCATAAATTCTATCATGTCACCAAAGGAAATAAAAAATACTCTTCTGTACTTTCTCATGTTATGATGAGTTACGATTTATAATCTAGTCTCAGGCTAGATTTAGAAAGAGGGTCGAGCCATTAAACTCAGTCCCAGTGCTTTAACAAGGGTATCAGTACAGTTCTGCCAAGGGTCACTAAAATGTAAAGACAACTACCTAAACAACCAGTAGTTCATCTGTCAAAGACCCCTCTACTCCAGCACATCCCCAAAAGCATTTGTAAGTACAGACATATTAACATTAATACAACGTAGGCCAAGGAACGCTTCTTGCAGATCTTTAAAAGCTGCACTCAACACAGTGATACTGGAGTACAAAACTGCATTTCAGTCACAACAACTACTGATTTGTGATAGCTTGCAATTTCATCAAAGCTGTTTTATGGGAAGGCCTTGAAATACGGTGTAGGCGCTACAGCCTTTGTGGCGTGCCTGTACCAAAGAGCTCTGCTCGGCTTTTCCCAATGGGGAACAAACACAGGAAGCTTTCCCAAGGCAAACGGGCAGCCCACAAAGCCAAGGACACAACTTGGATCTCCGACAGTTGAAGACCAACTTTCTTCTTGAGACAGCGATGCCGTTTTTACAGGCAGCAGATGGGCGTCTATTTTCGCTTTTTGGTAAATAAAACAATCTGAATTAATTTGGGTCCACTCACAAATTCAGATCTCGCAAAGAAAACGGACCTTTACAAGGTAATTCAACCCTTCACACTCTCTTGTCCTACATGAAAAGCTGACAAGTAAAGAAACATTTAAGAATTAGACAATTTTTATTTTTGCAATAATTGCCTTTGTGTAACAGGCAGCCATTTTACTATAAAGTAGTGTCAGTTATGGCTCTGGCAGTTTCCCATCTCTTATTCACGGCTGCCAGTGTCAAATTAACTCTCTGGCTAAGCCTCTGTATGTCAAATTTCAGCCTAGATTTTTTTTTTTTTCCTTTTTTTTTTTAACACATCCAAGTTCCATAGCTTGGAAAACAGCTATAATGAAAATGCTGACGCAGTCTTAACTACAGCACATCAACATGAGCACGCTGCTATAATAGGCTTTTGTGATCTCGACGGACTAAGTTAAATCATTTATAATTAAAGTAATTGTATTGTGACAAAGGAAAGGTTCGCGGTATAGAGCACGTTATATAAATGCTACACAATCAAATCTGAAAGATGGCTTGAAAAATATGAGGTATGAGCGGGCAAGAAATTCTTTTGACTCTTCTTGTCTGGTATGTCACTAAGGAAGAGCCTGTGCAGAGATATTCAATTAGGAAAAACAAAACAAACCAACAAACACAAACAAACAAGCCCTCAACAGCACAACAAAACCAACCCGCCACCACTCAAAAGTACTGAGTCCAGTTTACCATTCAGAGAATAAAACCAGAGACAATTGCAGGGGCATACATGAACAAAGATGTTAGTATTGACTGAAAGTGACTGAACACGGCACTTCAAGTTGACAAGATGGAGATCAGTCAAAGGTTGGACTCACACACCTTTGAGATCTTTTCCAACCCAAATGATTCTGTGGTTGCCTTATACAGAACTTGGACGAGTAAATATTTTGGTAATGGAAGACAGTGTCATAGGCCAATTTTTGTTTTCCTTTTGGTAAACAGTAGGTATTTTAAGATAAGCACAACTGAAATCCTTTCATTAATATACTTCTTGAGCAATGCAGAAAACATCTTACCTTCCACTCAAGGATGAAAAAAAGGGCACTACATGTATTCCCAAGGGTCCACCTTCCCCAGAAATCTCCACTGTTTTTGTCATTTCACTAAAAAAGAACACAGGGAAACACATGTCATAAGTTAATTCAGAGAATTCTCCATATGAAAAACAAATTCTTGATTGATCAGATAGCAGAAAGGGTAGAAGAAATGTTTGACTCGGAGCTCACTAAAATATGAAAATAAAATGAAAAGTGAAACGGCTATTAAATTCTTCTATTGTTTTAGATTAGCATTTGTGTTTTTTAAAGGGAAAGAAATCAAATACTAGACATTTTCATGAGTTAACCTTCAAGTAAATTAATTAGAATATTAAAGAACAAGCTTTTAAGTGAGAAGAGACTTCATCATCAAAAAAAAAAAAAGGGGGGGGGGGAAGGGGGGTTATTTTACATGTTCTTCATTTAAGTTTCATGTGAGTTGCTTTAATTTTCCCATGTGGCCACATTATAAACACAAAGAATCTTATAACACACAGAGAGGACATTGAGACCTTCAAATCCAATCATATTTAAATATCCTGATTTCTTTCCCCAGTTCCATACAACCTCTCCGACAAAGAGCAAAACAAACTGTGATCAGTAGTGCAACTCAGCTCATTTTATCAAGAAGTTTCCTTCCTCAAACACCATTATTAAAAATCTCTGTATTATCTCTGACAGGCTTATGCTGTTTCATGGCATGTGCTGTTTCACTTCCTATTGACTATTTTACACCGCCAGCCTTACAGTGACCTTACCTCTATTCTTGGTGACCATGACTTGAAAAGGAAGGTACTTGAACTAGACAGAACCCTAAGAATATCAGCAAGGCCTGTATTTCAGCAGACCCTGATCCTTCTTCCCATAACACCTTCCGAAACGCTCCCTCCCCTCCGCTGGTACCGCACACCCACAGCACTCGGGAGCAGTGGCCAGCAGACACTCACACCGCCCTGGCTCTGAGCTGGGTGTGCACAGAACACGTGAACTGAGCCGAATGGCCACTTCAGACACTGCCCTGAGTTAGTCAAACTGATCAAGTGCAGACTGCTGGTGATTAAGACACTTCTGACTGCGCCCCGTGCACCGGATCTAGAGAGCACACGTGGGATGACCAAGCCCCCTTGTCCCACCACCCTGCCCTTCCGCCCACAGATGATTTTTCCCCAGTATCACAACTTTCTCTGGCATCAGCTGACTGATTTTGCTGACCCTTGGTCTTACGGTCCTTCAGTTTGATGCAAGAATCAGTAAAAATGCACCGAAACCCATCGGGAATCTGCCACCACCCTTGGAGTAGCAGCACAGTTACACCACGTTAGGTCCAACAGGAACCCACGTGGCACAGCGAGATTCCTCTCCCAAGGAACACATGACAAGTGCAAATGACCTCAGACAAAATCTTTTACTGCTTCCTAATAACACAGGAATAGTTTCTTCCTTGTTGTGAACCTTTATCCAGTGGCACAATGATGAGAAGCAATTTGTCCTAAATACAATAATCCTTAGCTCAACTGGATAAACACTGAATAAGACTAGAATAGAATAGGTTTATAACAATTTATAAACTTTATTTTATTTTAATTAGGGGACAAAGTGAGTTTTGAGGAGCTGTTTTTTAAATTTTTTTTTTTGTAAACACTTCTTCCAAAAAACGCTGGCCCTGTAATGAATTTCTATTCTCTAGATATTAAATGGAAAGACCCTGAACAACAAGCCACCACTGATCCAAATGTAACAGATTTACATGTTACTGTATTTATAACACAGAGACCATCAACAGGAATTTGTGGCTTTTTCTTTCCTGTATTCTGCCGCTTCATTAATCAAATGGGGAAATCCTGACAATATCTTCCTGTACGATGTTTTTAAATATTTTATTTTTTTTTCTGGTGAAGCTGGTTAGGAAAGCTAATCAGGGTGGTTACCAAAAACCTCAACATAGGAAATTAACTCCTCTTTCAGTTCCATCTTCTACTTCCTCCAATTCTCTTAACACACAAAGAAAGATAATTAAAGGGCTACTTTTATTGTCTTTTGAACAACGACAAAATCAAAATCCATAAGTAAATTAAGCAGACAAGCCCTTTAGATTCAGAAAATAATCAAAAGCAGTGAATGGGCTTTCATTTGTACAGGGAAAATTTAAGTAAGTTATAGCTGTCCCCAAATAACCCGTGTGCTCTAGGGAAGAGTTGTCTTCCCAAGCAACCGTAAAACAGAGCAGGAATTTTTTTTGAGGCCTAACATGACAGACAGGTGAGCTGTCATATTAAATCAATGCACTTACTGTTAGAAGTAGGCTGAAAGCCAAGAAAATATACAAACATATTTTTAAACTGAAGATGAAATATATACACTAAGAAAAATAGGCTTCTTTGTGAAAAAAACAGCCCACATGCACACTATGCTTTACTTTAAAAATTTTTGGTACATCCTAAAACTTACAATTATCTAGGGCACTAAATGCTCAGAATAAGAGCACACTCTGTATTAAGAACTTTGGAATTATAATTTTAATCAAAAATCCATGACTCTAAATAGACTTCTCCTCAAACAAATGGGGTTCTTAGTTACACCTGAGAAGAAAACAGTCTTTCACACCAACTTGCAGTGATCTTTGATGACCTGCTATTTTTATACTACACCTATGAAAGCATGATGGCAAAAAAAAATTAAAACCAGAATATCTGGGATTTAATTTCATTTTTTAAAATCTGTTTAAGAACCTCAAAGATTAACGATTCAGACACACTTGGTATCATGCACTTGTTCTGTCCCTCTTCAGGCAGGTTTAATCTGCCCACAAGGATAGCTGACCTCAGCACTGTCCCATTTCACGCTGGCTTACAGTTTATACTATCCTGGAGAAAGTATTCAGGAATGGGGCATGGCTGAGTGAGATCCTAAATAGGATAAGCTCTAAGAATACTAATTACTGAACTCCAAAGGCACATGGAACACCCAGGTGCTAGGACTCTTCAGTTTGACAGAGCTAAACTAAAAAATTAAAGAAAAGAGTAGGAGAAAGCAGGAATTATTGTCTTACAGGTTGATAGCTGTGATGATAGAGAATGCACTTTATAGATGTTTTGCAATATTCATCACATTTTAAAAACAAACACCCAAATAGGAAGGAAAAAAAAATTCCAGAAATTAGTAACCCGCTCGTGACCTACTGCTCTTTGAAATCCCCCCCAACAGATCTTAAATGCATTTTGCCATAAAAGAAAATGCAAGTCTGTTTAACATCAAATCAGTATAAAAGACTTGGAGTAGAATCCCTCTCTGGGGATGAGAGGCTGGGAGCATTGGTGACTGAGGGTGCCTCTGAGTATCTCCTGCTTGTTCTCCAAGGAGCAGACAGAGCTCGACCTCGGGAAATCCTCTCCTTGCTGCACTTGGAACCCAGTCTCTATAGAACACAGAGATACACTCCTACAGCAGCCAGAAAGACTGGACTTTCAAAAAGCCTTTCTGTCAGTGAAATTTCTCCCAAGTGCAAGGTTCACCCCAACCAGAAACCCAACACTCAGGCTTCTTCCAATACACACTGGCACCTCGGGTCTCACTCAGGGGACAACACCTGTCCAGCATGACCTGAGCCAAGAGGCTGTACTGTGGATTTTTAACCTGAAGAGGCTGTCATCATGTACTATTTAAACTCTTCTTTGTTTGATAATATTGATTTCTGACAGATTCTTTACTGTCTATCACATTTGTCAACAAGGCTTGCCATGCATATTATTAAAAATGCTGGTAAGTACTGTTCAGCAAGGAGATAAAGGGTACACATGAGTGGCGAGAATGTACTGGCAACATGGAAAGCAAAATTTAAATGGAGTGCTGCACATTTAGTGGTCGTATTCAGTTGTGGATCGATCTGATCCTCAGATTTGCAGTGTCCTCGCAGTGGAATACTATAGCTCCCTCTCCTGAAACCTCTATCAGCAATTAGCAGTTTGTGAGTTACATAAAGGGAAAAGATCTGTTAGCTGAAAGCTTCTCTGCAAACCACCCAAGAACCCTGAAGAAACAATCCTAACCACTGAGCACAGAGATGCTGAAAAGGGAACCCTCTCCAGAAATAAATGCTACAACGTCGGTGCAGCAAGATCGAGTTCACCGAGGTGCTCTGACCTTCCCCAGCTACAAACGCTCGGTAGGATTGCTCTTGGAGAATGCAGGAGGCACAGCCTAAAGCAGATTAATTGTTTTGCAAGGCAGTGAAGACAGTAGCTCAGAAAAGCTGCTCACTGCACGGGTTACTGGGCAAAACTTGTCATCATGTGTATGTCACAAGAACCCACTGCTTGAGTAAGCACAAAGTGTTTACCCATTCCCACTGCATTTGCCTTTGCAATTGTGGCCATATTCAACACTTTCTCAAGTGTTTTTAAGAAGAGGTGCAGATTAGTAAGATGCCATATCTGAAAGAAATCTTTTCGTGCAGAATGTCAATGTTTCCCTTACAAACAGAAAAGCACAGCTGATACTCTGCGCATGCTATGTGGTGTTTTTATGGACCACAGCTAAGTAAAAGGCAAATTAAATTCCAGTCAGATGCAGAGAGCTCACAAAAGCAGTTATTAAGCTGTGTCTCCTTGCTTGTTCTTCATTTGCACCCCCAGTTCTGTGCCTCTTCCTCCAATGCTGCCATTCCTGCAGAGAGCATCCATTGACAAAAGGATAGGTAGAGGGCCTACAGGGCATGTCAAATTCCTACAGGGCATTTTAAAGAGGAAGCACGCACAGATTTATCCAAATAAAGAGGCTGATGCCTCTGCCATGTGCTTTTTTCACATACTAAACCAATACAGTTACTGATGATAATAAATTTTTTGTCCCCATTCATCCAGAGAAGGCTTCCAGAGCAGTCAGCTAAACCAAACCTGGCAGACAGCACACTGCTCACCCCCCTCCTACCTCTTCTCCACATACTTCCTTCCCTCTTTTCAACTAGGTGCTCAAACCTTTGATGAAAATGTCTTCAAAGCCCTAAAGAAGGAACAGAACTCAAGATGTTATGTAGTGTGAACACACTCAAATGATGAAAATTGAAACAATTTCTACATAGGGGTAGAGAGCACCCTACAAGAAGAAGAAAAAGCAACACAGTGTGCAGGTAAGGATAAATTTTCCAGGTAGAGTTAAGGAAACTGGTCAATCTTTTTATAAGAGAGAGGAACACAGCAGCTGCTCCGTTCTACACCACACTAAACAAACTATCCACAAAGTTCAAATATTTACTATTAAATAATGTCACAATCTTCCAGTTTCAGGTTTGAAAAGGGAACAAATCGCCTTCTCCTAACTAAAATGCATTAATCTGGTTATTCCAGATGTTTTTTTTTTCCCCCACCCTAAAATTAGTTAGTTCCTACAAGGTTAATTCTGAAGTTTTAGGGAGAAATCAGACAGCCTGCAAAGCACTGGTGGCTCTGTGTCTTTTCTTCTTTAAATCAAATTGTTCCAATTCTCTGTTGTTAGACTAATGAAAGACACAGTAGGTTAAAAATAGGAAAACACAGAGAAGGAAAAATGCTTCAGCTACACTTTAATTATGTATCTACAGTGCTTAAACCAAGGAACTGACCCTGACCTCTGCTAAAAAGAAGTGGGAAGACAGCAAAAGCGAACATAATGAAAACACACAATGAATTATCTATGCATAAATTACCCTTTGCGTTCCAACTAATCCACTGCTATTAAGCTAAACATCCACTTCCAAGCAGATTCGTGTTTACTGTTCCTTTACACAGTAATTTTTACTGAGAGAAGCAAGCTTTTCAAAACCAGTATTCCCACGTATGGTGTGCCATGGAATTCAGTGCTAAAAGTTGTGACAAATACCTACCTGACCAGCTACAGAGTATCAAGACCTGTTCTTACTTTGAAAATCTTTCAGACCTAGTATAGAACATGAAAAAAATGACAGAGAAATACAAAGCTTTATACACAGATGGCATTAGCTTGGCTTCCTTTACCCTGAATATCATCTTTACTCACAAATAAACAACAAAAAAAGCTACCTTCAGAATTTACAAGAGAATTGTCATTATTTATCCAATTAGAAAACATACCAATGACCCAACGTTGTTTTAAGTCTATCCTATAGTAAAGTTCAACTCTCAAAATGTGAAATTAAAATGTTCAGACTCCCATGGGACAAAGTCCTGAAAAGTTTCCCAGTATTTCTGCAGAGAAATGTTCTAAGAGAATCCAGGCAAAGGGGCTTCCCATTAAGTTCTAAGTAGAGGAGCCAGAACCCCTCCACAGTGACACTCATTTACTCCACGTTAAGTGAATTCACCTACTTAAACCAGTGAACTGACTTTCTTCAAATCAAATAATTTTCCTGCTTGAGGGAGGAATATAAAACAATCCATGTCTGGATCTTAAAAGTTCAACTGACTAGGCTTCTCAGCCATGAAATATTAATCAGGGCACTCTTTTTCTCTGCTTCCCTCTGAAATACCCATTATTGGCTGCAGTTAGAAAGGGCCTCTGACCTCAGAGAGGTTGGTGCTCTGATGAGAAGGCTGAGATCGCTTTCTCAGGTGATGAGTTCCTCTTTTGCTCAAGCATTATGGGCCTCAAAGCTTTCCAAACTAAGTGACAGCAAGGAAAGCAGGGAAAGCAGCAGGGCCAGCGGTAGTTTTATTTCTTCCACAGCCTTTTGTCCACAGCATGGAGTAGCTCACAATTAGGCTGAAGTATTACCTTTATTAACATCTCTTGATGTGGCTCACTCAAATGAAGGGTTAATGACCTAGTGGTCCCTCACAGCCCTAACGACTTTAAAATTCAACAAGAAAAATACCTGAATAAATCAGAATTATGAGTAACACTTTCTTTCAGGAAGAAGACAAGTTAGATATTAAGATGCTTGTTTTACTGCTTGTGGAAAAAATAGTTTTATTTTTTTAATATTATTTTATTAATAAAAGCTTCCTTACTTACAGTCAATCAAATAAAGATAATTGAGACAGACAGATGGTCTCTAGTGACTCATTATTTCCCTTTATAAACCTTCTACTCCTAATGAAAACACTTTTGGAAAAACAGTTTAGAAAACTTGACTTACTAGAAAAAAGCCAAACAAAAATCAAATCATTGCTATAAAATTTATATTTGGCTTTTGAAATTCCTGTGAATTTCACAGAGTTACAAACTAACTTTGCTTTACAAAAGACTGCATTCAGAATTCCTCTCATGTTCACTGTTTGAAGAAAGTGAAATATAATTCACAATTTTGATGAAAAATTCCTCATAGCACACAGCTTAATTCTTGCAAGGAAAACAATGTTTTTTAAAATCTCCTCAGGACACAAGAACCACAAACAAGGCATATTTTGGTAGAATTACTCTACTGTGACTATGAGAAACTGTTCCTTTATCTTAATTTTGTTTTGATTTTCATTTGCTTGGTTAGTTTTGGCCAATATTTTTCCAACAATGCAATCTAAGTAAAGATTAAGACAATTCATCTCAAAAAAAAAAAAAAAAAAGAAGAAGAAAAAAGAAACCTATTACCAATGCAAGAAAATTCTTGGGAATACCCTGTTCTGGCCAGCCTTCCCTCTGCTCCCTATCTGCTCAACACTTGATTTATACTCTGGCATCAATCAAGTGGGTTTCAATCTATATCCTTTATCACTTTTCCTTCCATGATCCTATGTCAAGACAGCTTGCAGAATTCAGCAAAAATTGTAAGAGATTACAGAAACCTGAACTTATTCTTGCCTGCTTTGTGACATGCCAGAGCAGACCCGGCTGCTTCAGAAAACTGAACATCTCTGAGAAGAATCACAAAGGGTTTTGTCATTTTGTCATTTGTCAACGTTTCCAATAGCCACCAAATTATGAAGCAAACAAGCATCCTAAATGCCTCTTCTGAAAAATCCCAAAAGCAAGCAACAAATTGTTTAACTCGATAAACAATAATATGCTCTCAGAAAATTCCTAAGAGCACTCAGATAGTCTAAAACACCCTAGTAAAAGCATAAGGAAAACAGTAAATATGAACAGAGTGTGCACAAAGCTTGATTAATCCCCATTACAAATTAACGGATCAAGAGACAAATGAGTGCATGTATTTGGTGATGCATAATAATTACCTCAGGTGAGACAAGCTGTAGAAGTCTTTTGCAACACTCCACGAACAGAGAATACTCATGAGTGACTCAAGTAAGTTCTACACCTGCATGATGAACACTAATCAGCAGGCACGTAACTTAGAGGCCTGGCAGGTGCAGGGGAGTCTGGAAAACCACTCCAGTTCCTTTCCATGATGAGGCCATTCTAAAAATATGCATCAGCATCAGCAGGCAGGAGAAGGAATTCCAAAATGGCACAAGCGCTGGGTGACAAGGAAGCCTCCAAGAGGGAGGACGAAAAACCCAGACAGATTGAGTTGGAAAACAAGACCATACCAAGATGATAAAACTGCCTGTAAAATTACTAAAATTATCACTCAAAGAACAAGAAAAACTGAGAAATTAATTCCCTTGTAAGGAAAAGACAAATCTTTGATGTGCTGTGAAAGGAAAGCGGGTTCTTCTCCATCAATCCTGGCATGGCCCAGAGCACCAGCAGTGTTTGAGTCCCTGCTCTTGCAAACTTCCCCACAGGCACGGGGTGCATACTCGTGCCTCTTTCACAGACCCACGGAGGTAAAATGAGAATATTGAGACAAAGTACAGAATTCCTCTACCTACTCTAAAAGATGACTTCAGCATGACCTGAGCTACCAGTCAAAACTGAAATTTAAGCTGATGATGAGATAGAAAAAGAGTGGCATGAAAACACTCCAACACCAACACTGAGGATCTGACCAACTTACTCTCTGACTCTACAGCACCCTGGCTTGGTAATTTGGTGTAACAAATGCTATCTACAAAATCGTTATTTTTCAATTTCATTTCAGCCATTTAGGATTTTCCCTTTGGTTTAAGGAGCAATAAACATTGCTGCTCATTACTAAACCCCTTCAGAACACCTAACTTCCTCTCCGCTTGCTTTGGCTATGCAGCTCTCAAGTTTTACTCCATTGGTTTTCAATGCAGACTACATATTTACCTAAGTGTTTTTCCAAATTTAGATTGGTTAAAATAAAAGTTATTTCCTAAAATGTCAATGGGACCATGACCACATTGAGATACACCAGCACAGGCCATCTCTAATTTGTTATAAATGAAGAGAAGAAAACGATTTATTCCACCTGACTTTTCTAGTGAAGGAAAACACAGGGAAATATTGCAAATATTATTGATAGTTTACATTGTATATAAACACAGATACAAAATCTACTACAGGATACAGCAAAGCAATAACCTCACCACTCAATACTGGAGGTGACACTTAAACCGAAGGAGATGATTTTAGGATTATATGGTTCAGTTAAATACTTATTTATTGAGATATGCTATATGATATTAAAACATCATCCATCTCAAGAATGAAACACTTGCAGGACTGAATAAATCCCAAAACCCAGATTTCCCCCTTACCCTTATACTACAAACAGAACAAGAAAATCATTCATATTCATCAATGAGGGTAAGAGATGGTCATGCTAAAACACGTGCTCTGGTATGTGAATCAAATGCAATTTTAGGGTGGGAAAGGCAGGAGGAAGAGATCATTGTGATGAGAAGTACAGTGCAGAACCAGAGGTGCAGCTGGAATGAGAAGTCAGTCTTGTATTGCATAAACTGATGAATCACACTTGAGCCAGCACCAAACAGAAGATGTTCCTACCTGCTAGGGAGCCGGGCCCTCTGAGCCAACAGCAGTTCTGGGGGTCCAGTGAGGTTCATCTCCCCATCCTGAAAGGATCCCTGGGAAGCACCCTGTTGAGAGATTTCAAAATGCACACTGAAACGGCGTTCATAATTATGCATACAGAACAATGCTGTGTTTGTGTTTTTCAGTCTGCGTTTGGAAGAGAAATTCAATCCTAAAATGACATCATGGCACTGACAGTGAGGACTGAAAGACCCATCCTGGACATAGCACGTGCAACAGAGCATTTGGAGGGTATCTAAAGTCCTGCTCCTCGTGCCAGTCCCCCCCACCCGTCCACTGAAGGAGCTTAATGTTGTACTACTTAATGCTGTCAACAGCAGTAAACTGTTGCTTACTTTCTTCCCTGCCTAGCTCACCTTAATGCCATTCTCTCCCCTTCTGAGCCACCTCCTTTCTCCCAAGAGATCACAAAGACCTTGAGACTAAACCAAACAGCTTTTTTTGGGGTTTTTTTTTGTTGTTTTTTTTTCCCTCTCTATCCCTTGGCAGTGTTTATCTGGCAAAGACATATTTTCAGAGTAGCTTCCCAGAAAAAGAAATTATGCAGCCATTTGGACAATCAGACACAAAAATAAAGTGCACACAGAGTCCAGACATCAATGCTAAAGCTCTTGAAAACTATTATTTAACTTTCTTTTTGTGATTCTTGCACTCAATGTTTGCATTTTTTTCATACTGGAAGAGGGAAATAGTTACCAATGAGATAAGCTCACTGTCAGCAGGTGATGTATTACCTTTAACATACTGTACTTCATCCCAGCCCTTATGGCAATAATGTAAACAGAGCAAAATCCGTAACAAAGACCTTTTTTGGAGAGGTCACTTCTGTCAACTCTGCAACAGGAATAGAGCTGGAAGACATAAATCTTCAGCTGTCAACACACTAAGAGAATTCAATTCAGAGCCTGATCTTAACTAGATAAAGACTAAAGTTAATTTTTTTTTTTTTGCTGTTGCAGTGCTACAGTTTTCCAGTGTATACACTTGCCATATTAAGTTGTCAAGGCAAAAGGTACCAATGCTATAAATTAATTTCAAAGAACAAAGCCAACTAACTAAATAGGTAATTTAATTTTCAATAGAAGTTCTACACTGGTTATTAGAAGTTCCAGCTTCTTCCGAAAGATGGTTCTACTCAAAAGATCACTTTAAAGGTTTAGTATTTCCAGTCCCTCAAAGATTTGTAGAACTTATTTTTAGTTTATTAAGTATCAAGAGAGTTGGGAGCAAGTGTGGGTTGCCTTGCACTTCAAAATCATGAGCAGTCTTGCAAGAGACCCCTGAGATATAAATCGAGCTGGATCCTTTTTGGTTCACGTGGTGCTTTTGAACCTATAATACTGTTAGTGATGCTCTTTGTGTGCTAATTAGAGCAGAAGCCAACAGACCTGGCTTCAACAAACTGGCTTCAAGACCAACAGAGTTCAGTCAAAGTGAACTTCTGTCACTAATAAAGAACCATTTTTACAAGCCGTGTATTGAGTATGTGCCATCTCTTCCAATCACTTTTCACAGTGGAACCACATGGCAAGGAACAACTCTCGTTATATGAAGAATATTCCATATTAATCTTGTAAATCAGAAGTTCGACCTCAAGCAGTGCAGAAATCAGAGACACAGCCTTCCTGTGTTGAAATTTATCTTGACAAAATCTTTTTTTTTTTAAAAGTGTCTTGGTAGCAGCAGATGCTGGAAGCAGACAAACCCACTAACAATGACGCTCTGAACAAAGCTAACCTCTGCTAGCCTACCACTGAAAACACTGGGCTACAAAGGCTCTTCTTCATGCAAAGTTAAATACAGTCATGCCATAAGCAGATCCAGGGTTGTGATTAACTGGACCCTCTTCTCCCAGACACTGGCTGCAGCACAGTACATGACGGAGCACATGCTACTCACGCCCCAGAACTGTTTTGCCATCTGAAGCCTCCCTTGCAGTCTACACAAGCTACACATGCTATGCTATTTCTCTGTTTCTGGGCTTTTGATTACTGCTGTTTTTGCTGTGGTGAGATTACATCCATGCTTGTCCCCTATCTCCCACTTCTTGGGACACCGATTTCCCAGCAGCGATAAACACTGATGTTCAAAACACAATCTCATAGCTTGTTTCTGTTGACTGATCCACAGATTCTTTGACCAGAGGAAAAAAATAAATTAATCAACAAGTAAAATCTCATACTTCAATTTGCTTTGTGGCACAGCACAACGTTGCTGAGAGCAGAGTTTCACTCCAAGATAAGCAAGAGGTCCTTACAGAAAGATGGCCACAAACAGCTTTTTTTTCTGCTAAAGGCCAGACCAGCAGAAAGGATCTTGAAGCTGGATAAGAGGATTACTATAAATACTAGAGGTATCAGACCTTTGGAAGGGCTCTTCAAAATCAGATTTATAAACATGTCTGATATATTTCAAGGCATGATCATTCCCGTGCCAGAAAATAATGGTGTAACCTTGTGAGGCACCAGACAGTCATACATGTCCACATTTTAATCTTCCCACAAGATAAAACTTCTGTGATGAATTGCAGGATGAAGTCTGGAGTCCATGACACAGTTTGCTTTTTTTGTTTCTTTTGTTTATGGGTTGTTTTTTTTTTTAAGGTTGGTGTGTTTGTTTCTTTGTTTATTGTGGTGTGGGAGTTTAGCTTGTTTAAATTTAAGGGTAAAAGCTTCTAAAGAACAGTTATCCTCTCCTGACTGGGGAGAAGTGTGCTGAAGAACTTCCAAAAAAGTTCAGTGTCAGAGCCCCCATCCTGCACACCACTGCCTGTTTAGATTTGCAGGAGTATAGTGCTCCCACATATCACAGATTATCACATGCTCAAGTCAATAAACACAAAGCCAGATATATTTAAAGGCTTAACTGATCAAGGAAACATGAATCATAACACTGACATTATAAGTGAGCTCTCTGAGAATGACATTAGAGCTGCAGTCACGTAACAACCACTATAAATGGACAAATTCCTTTCATACTTCAGCATTGCATTAGAAGCACAGTAAATTTAAACAGATCATCTCCTGACAAACAAGCTAACCAAAAATGCACAACTAAACACACTGTCAAACGACAATGATCCAATACACACAAAAATTATCAACCTTTTGGTCAATTTTTAAAGACTGACTGTCAGTTTCTCAATACTAGCAGAATTAAGGACACCGACTGACAAACCCTGACTCAAATTCAGCTGATATTGTAACAGATTTACCGTGACAGAATTGCAGTTTTCACTTAGGACATAGGAATAAAATGCAAAATGGTGTGGTAAAAACAAAAGCCAAGGAAGCATATGCATCTAAGAACAGTGGAAGTCTTAAAATTTATTTACATAGGGATAATTTGAATTAAGCAATTCTTCTTAAAGTGTGTTCTTCAAATCAGGGGCAAGCAGAAGAGAGTGATTCTATGAAATAACAGCCCTATGCAAACAGCTGCTAGGGAGAGTCTTGCATTCATTGCCTGACAGCTCTCAGGTTAGATGAACGTGTACGTGAGGAGTGACAGAGTACAGACCACTAGTGACATTTTCTGCTTTCTGAACATCCACTCCTCTCAACTCAACAGTCAGCATGGGCATATGTTAGCCCAGCAATAAATATGATGCAGTCAGTCATGGTCTTACTGAGCGTAGGGAGCATGATCAAATCTGTGGTTTTTTCTTTAACTTTTGCAAAGGCTTATTTCAAAAAAAACCCACAAAGTATTGGAGGGGAAAAGCGACTTTTGGACAGAGACATGAAAGCATCCATTTGTTGCTGGAAAAAGAGACAGAGAGACAGAATTGACTGAAAATGGTGAGACCAATCATTTGTATTACGAAGGGTGAATCCCTGAGCAGCCAACCAGGCTGCCCACCAGTCCCACTGTTCTGTTTCCTCACAGTCATTGTAACCCAAAAATTATGGATTTTGGTATCTTCAAAAAAAAAAAAAAAACCCAAAAAAACGCACTTCATCTGTTTGCTACCTAAGCTCTGCCTAGTGTGTAGTTTTGAATTCCATTTTAGCTAAAAACAAATCTTTTGCCGAGGTTCTTCTGTAGCTGAAGTTTGCAAGAGCAGACTATACCACCTAGCTCAGCAAGAAAACTTTAGAAATATTCACAGGCCACCAGTGGCTATAGAAGGGCCCTAAATCACCTCAAGTCTGTCTGGTAGGCTCAGAACACAATTCATTCTTAAGACAAGTAAGTTTTTGGGCAGCATAAAATTGCCAATACATCATTTTTAGGAAAGCGGTGTAGCAAAAACCATCCTGTATTCTTTGAACAAAACTTATACAATAACCAACATGAGAAAAACCTCAAAACAGATAAACTTAGAGAAAAGGTACTCCAAATAAAGAACTGGAGAAAATACTGAGTGCAGGATACATGTGGAGTATAAAATGGTCATCAAACACTAGAATAAACTTGAAGGAAACAAGTAAGATCTATTAATAGAAGAAATATATGTATCTACTCAAATTAGGACTCAAACAGTCTGGTATACCCAAGGGAAAGTATCTTTATCTGAGACTTTCTTCTAATGACAAAGTTAAAAGTGAAAATGTATGTCTGAAGTTCCCAGTTTCCAGTACTGTATTCCCTGAGGGCCTCAGCTCTTTAAAACAAAGGAAAAGTATCCAAATCAAAGAGCAGAAGGTCATGGAGCAGGGTGGCAGGCTGCAAAGCTCCCTCTCCCCACTTGGCCAACAGCAAACCTTCTTCTAAGAAGGTTCAGTAAGAGTTCAGATCCCACCAACATAAACAGTGAGATGCAAGGCAACCTGCGGGTGAAAGGGATGCTTAGTTTACAAATGCAGGAAATGTCTCATCTACTGCTCTCACAACAGACAATTTTAATTACTGTATTTAAAAATTGAACATTTTTAGCAACACTTTCAGGATCATGTGAGCGTTTCTGACAGCCAGAATGAGTTTAAAAAGCCATACCACTATATTTAGCTTTAAAAATCAACACTTTCATAAATATTCCCAAACCAATTAGCCCATGTTATAAAGTTGTTTACCTTTACCTAGAACAACAAATGCAATACCTGACATTGCATACAGAAGACCACATAACTCATGAAACACACGCAAAAAGGCCCTTTGTTGTTCAGTAATAATACAACCAGGCATGGGCTAAAATATGAGAACCCTGTCTGAACCAAAGTTATACATATCTTGCATTGTACCCTGTTTTCAAATTTTGGCCAACTGTACACGATTTTAGGCCCAAAAGGTTTCTCTGTGGCTCACTTGGTCTGTTGGAACAAGACAAAAGTTGTGTGTTCCTGAAATGGCTAAGAAACTTCAACCACAATAGCCACTGCCCTTCATTATTATCCTTGTCAGTTTGCAAAAAGAAGAAGGAAGCACGCCACAAGCTTCCAAAGTATTTCAGACTGAAAATAAGTGTCTCTCTTCCTCCATTTAGCCTTAAATCCACAATGGGCCTAATTGAAGATGTGGCACTAAAACCCTTCATAAAGAAAATATTTATCTTATCTTTATTACTTTCCAGGTAGAGAATCAGGTTATCTCTAGGCTAGGGAACAATCTGGCAAGTGAAATACATAACAAGCTTCCAGCAAGCAGAGATCTGTACTATAACTGTAGCAGTAACACCCCAGTGTTGGAAAAAATCCAACTTTTGTAACTGAGGAGTCTTGGTCCGGACTGGGACAAAATTCATCTTCTCCCTATTACCTGGCACAGTAATATGTCTGGGATTCAATAAGAGGATAACGCCGAGAAACTACGGATATTTTGGTTGTCACTGAGTAGTGCCAGCCCTAAAACAAAGACTTCTTAGCTTCCCACGCTCTGCCAGAGAGGGGGCGCACCAGAAGCCGTGAGGGACGCGCTCAGGGACAGCTGACCCCCAGCTGGCCAAGGGGGGACATTCCACAGCCTCGAGCTTCCCAAAAACTGGGGGGAGCTGGCTGGGAGCGCCAATCAATACCCAGTGATCAGCATCAGTCAGCCAGCAGCGAGCGTGGTGTCGGGCAGCCCTCGGTTTTTTGGGTGTTGTTCACGGTCATTCGAGGATTAGGGATGACGTGGGTGTCAAAGTCTGTGTCTCGTTTGCCTGGTGATCTTTCATTACCGAGAAGATACCAGAGTAACTTCCAATCTTCCAGTCCACACAGCTTTACATAACAGCCAAAACCACTTCCTAAAATGTATGCAAGAATGGTTTAGTATTGAAAAGGCATGCATAACAATGCCTCAAAAATTCCAGATTATTTTTCAATTTAACATAACTTTTCTTTTTTTTACCCTTCTAAATAAGCATAATAAAATATAATTCACACTGTATTGCTAACATCAATACATCAAGGGTGGAAACCAATGCAAAGGAGGCTAATAAAATGCTGCTAAGCTGAAGGAAAAGTATTAATGTTTGTCACTGTGTATTTCTTATTTTTCCAGTGGTCTGCTTGATTGAAATCACTGTGCCATAAACGTGGGAAGTATTTCTAAACAGCTTACAATACTTCCATTTCACTTACTGATTAAACTACATCATCCTCTCAACTGTTCAGAATGAAATTAATTTGAAATGGATAATTGATGCAATTGTGCTGTATCTACAAATGCAATTAATCACTTGCTAAAGATGATTTTTAGGCAGTCAACTATTATGAAAATAAGAATCACACAGCCTCTTTCAATCTTGTCAATTGAAATGTATTCAACTGGACTGGTAAAAGATATTTTTCAACATAAGAATAGCTGTATGTCTTCAGATATTTTTAATAGCATCCAAGTGGATTCATGTTTAATTAGCAGAGCACAAAGAAAAGCCATAATACAGTATGGCTTTTAGCAATTACACGACAGTTTCAGGAACCACAACAGCAATATTTTCTCCCTCAACTACCAAGGGGTTTCTTGAATATTGTAGAGAGTTGTGATCTTGGCATTTAAAAGGTTATTTTAAACCAAGGGCATAAATGGACACCCTCCTGAGAATCAGTCTGAAGTAAGAAATAATTTCCCCGGATGGTTTGTTAACAACTCTCTGCTGAGGGTCATCATTACAGCTGGACTGCACTGGTGGATTGCAAACTCCCTGTCCAGTGCAAACACTGAGCTGCCTGAAATCCCCATTCAAGTACTCTGGCTAAGCTGGCACTGAAGCAGATTCTGAGCAGCTGCATCGCATGTGCAGTCCAAGGGAAGTGCTCACTGTCTTTAGGAAGAGCGGGACAGGAACATCATGCACACACAGATACCCATTTTCCAAGTCAGTGCTTGTGCTTTAGCTCAGTGGTCAACAACTTCAGTCAGAACAGCGTGAGGGAAAAGCCTCAGGAGCAAACAGGATGTGCTGAGCCCGTGACATCAGGGAGAGATACCCAGATCCTGCGCTCAGCGTGGAAGGGAACCTCATCTACCCCCTGATTACTGCTGGCCCCAGGCCAGCTGACACCTTGGGGGAAGAGTCCCTGCCTTCTCCATCAGGAAGATATTGCTGCTATCAAACACTGCTCCCAGGGAACAACACCAGAACCAGCAGGAACGAAAAGCAGGGCAGCTTCAGCTCCCTCCTCTGCACTCCCAGTTGGGCTCTTCTGGACACGTTCAACTTCTGCATGTAAAGCACACCTTGCCAACGTCAACCTTCAAAATTCTCTCCCTGACCTTTCCTGCTTTACCTACTCCGAATTTGTGTTACCTCTGAGTCGTTCAAAAATCTAGCTGAAGAGCATTCTCTGCTTGGAAATCTTTATTTCTTAAAGTCCTACAAAACCCATAAGTTCTTTATTATTAACAGCACCAAGGACTACTTTAGGCTGGGGGATCAAAATTGTTACATATGATTCTGGCAAGAGAACTCGGAGAATCCTCATATGAAAAACTTCTCTATCACTGAGAAAAAAAAATTGACTTATATAGTTATGACAGCACTGGAGAGTTCACATCTTCCTTGGCAGTTGTTTCACAGGGGTGAAGGGAAGGAAGAGGTGCAGCTGGAGTGCCTAAGTACTTCAATTTGTGAAGGCCTTAGAGAAAAACATAAAAAATACCTCAGTTAAAAGCCTCCAGAAGTAGCTTTCCTACACCTAAAACTCTGGACTTAGGCCCAACATTTTTAACAATTTCTAGGCTGAGGTATGAGCAATGCCTTTCCTAAAACAGCAGAAAGCTGCTTTTAAAGGCATTGATGGTATATTGATAAATATTAGGATTTGGCACCTCTACTGGCCAAGAACCAACTCTTAAAATAAACAGAAATGTTCCACTAAGGGTGAAAGAAAACCCCAAACCAAACAACCCACACACCAACACCAACCAAAAAGCTACTGGAGACGTAAGTAATGCAATATATGTTCACCACTTTCAGGAGCTGTCAATTATCTGAAGGATAATTATCTGAAGGATGCAATTAACTGACCAGCCCTATGATCAGTGGCACCTTTAAAAAAGAGGATATGTTTATTAGCTGCCTCCCCATTTATCATGCTGGTTTTATTGCCTGTGAGCTCTCTGCCTGCACTGCAAACCTACAGAGGAACTACAGAGCAGCACCAGGAGGACTTTGTCCTGAGTCTGTAGTATTTGCATCTCAGCAAGAATAATAATTTGAACTCAGCCACGCTTACAGCACTTGAAATATTTTGGCTGACCTGCTATCTGCTAGGACATTAATATTTGTATTTTATTTACCTTGCAGTGTTTTTATTATACTTTCATATTTTAAGGACTGTTGCTAAATTTACTGTCCAGAAATACATGGGTGGCCTTTTATTTATAAAGAATATTTAGCAGCGGCATCAACAGTGCAAGGCAGGAAAGAAGCAGGTGTTTCCAACCTAAAATTTGTGATTTTTTTTCTGTATCATCCATTTGGAGACAAAAATATATGTTTAAAAAAGGTGCAAGCCATAAACTTTGAACATCTGAGTTACTATATAAATTATTTGTAAGCAATTATTCCCATGGCAACAGGCATCATTTAAAAGTGCACTATCATTAGCTCCACAAAGGCACACTAACCCCTTCTTTTGCTTGGAAACCACCACTAGGCAATCAATATTGCAAAATAAGGGGAAAGAAATTAATGCTAAGAAAATCTACCAAATCTTCTCAGACCAAGAGAACACCAGCATGACCTTTCCTGGCTTGACTCACTGCCTGAAGCCTCCCAAGATGACAAAACATTTTACAAGAGATTTGCTAATTACAAAGCTGCATTCTGACTGATTTCTTCTTGTTTAGAGAGAAACTGCATGTATTCCTTTTTTAAAGTAAAGGAAAAAAAAAATCTCTTAACCCACTCTGCATTATATCAGGATAACTTCTTCACAGAAGTAGTACTTAGAGGACATCTAAACTATCTTTGATGCCACATCAAACATACTTCTCCCACAAGAAAAATTTGAATTGTATTTCCACCACATGAAGATACTAATTCTGAACACTTAAAAAAAATAAATCCCGCAAACCTAATGCACAATAAAGAAAACTTTACAAATGTAATTGCACTACTGAATCAAAACCTTCTGCTTTTGTTACAACAACATGCCTACAATATTATCTGAAAGGCTTCTAAAAAATGCTTATTATCCAAGAGCTGAATGTACAAGTGACACTTTAACCTTGCATCTCAGTTCCTTGCATAAACTCTTTGCAGACTTCACCTGTTTTGGTTTTTTTATCAAAATTAAAATTACTTGGGTCTTCACCCCACCAATGACAGTGGGAGCAAACAACAGGGGTTTCTAAAATTTAAAAATCAAATCAATTTTCAAAGTTAAAATGGGTCTTCATCAAGGATGGCATTTGATATTTTGCTGTCAATTCCACTGATGAACAGCCCACATAACGAGACGCCTTAACCACGCCAGGTTGGGCAGCAGGAATGCACAGAGCCCTGATTGTGCAGCAGCAAGGATAACCACACCGTTACCATCAGCCTGTGAGACCAACACCAAGCTTGGACTCGGATCAGGAATTTCTCTCGGTGCTTTGGAGCAGTAACACCAGCAAGATGCTGCAGTGGTGGAAGAATGTCTTTTCCCTCACTCCGCAGTTGCAGCCATAGCTGTATCTAAGCCAAGAAGGCATCAGTAACCAACCCCAGAGGAAACCATGAAATACACTGCCCCTCCTTCTCAGATATGCCTTTTGTAACACCCCACTCATCGGGGCAGCCCGACACAGCCCTGCAATCCCTGGGTCACACAGCCACAGACCCCTGCAGAGCCGGCTGCCTCTCCTCCCCAAAGACAGAGCTGTGCCACGGAAGGCAGGGCCAGGCTGGGGCCCCGCTCTGCTCCTGCTGATCTGCAGCTCCTGGTGCAGTATGCATTGCTGGTGCAGTGTATTATGTGAAGTTTTCCTCGGTGTGCAATGTATGTTAGTAATTGCTAGTTACGTTACTACTATTCCTCATGCGGGATTATCATAGTGGAGCAACAGCACTGATTAATCAATTAGCATGGATTCATTAGAGATGAACGATAGGGCAATGTAATTGTGTTTACTGAACAATGGATGACAGTGTGCTTAAAGCCCAGGATTTCTAATGATATATACATAACATTATGAATATTTAGAGCACCCTCACCGCCAAGCTAGAGAGACAACAATCAGGATGTGATTCTGTGTGCAAGTAACACTGGAGCCTGAAGGATGCGTGGATGGGAGAGCCACGAGACAGATGGCACAGCTAGATGACTTTTTTTAGCTTTGACTACATCTTTGTAGAACAGCTACAGCATTTCCTGCACTCCAGAATGAACAGGCAGGTCTGCACAATACAGTGGCCAACAGTACAAACAGTCAAAGCCCCAGGTGTCTCAGAAACATTAACCAAGCCATGCTAAGCAGAAGAACGTGGAAAAAAATGGACAGAGCCCACTTGATGAAATAAACAGAAGCATACAAGGGTAACTTGAAACTTTTTCTCCAGATGTCTGAGGTGAAAACCCCTTACTGCTGTCCTTGTCAACCGCTGAACACTAAGCTTACAACACTAAAGAACATGAACCCCAAACTCCCAGACATCTCTCAATATATGATTAGTGCTCTTTAGTACTAATGCAGTAGCCACAGACCCTTCTTTTGTATAATTGTGGTTTACAGACTCAACAGCAACTCACGTGGATATCAAGAGATGAGACAACAATTAACTTCTTGGAAATATGGCGCCAAGAAGAGATATTGAAATATAGCTTCTGCTGCACTCTGCCTGAAAGGAAAAACACTAAAAAAGGAATGTAAAATGTTACAGGGGAAATACTTCGCTAAAAACTTAACACAGAAAACATGTTCTCTATTATACTACATAGAAGGAAATCAGAAACCTTCACATAAGTCCAATACTCAGCTCCCATGAGAGAGCCAATCTACAGCATGACAAGGACCTGAATGCTCTCAGAGATCACTTATCCAGTATCTTCCCAAGATGCTTCCACAGTGTCCCAGGGAATCACAGTCTGTGATTAGCACAGAGCTTCCTCAGTTTGGAATGCAGCCCTTGAATAAAAGGTACTAAGAATTACATTGCCGGGTTAGATCAAAGGCGCTTTCATTCCTGCAGGGAGTTAAGTATTCCTCCTTAACTCTGTGGCCTGCAAATTTATTTACTTTGCAAAAGATTCACACATTGAGTTAATTTAAAACTTACCAGTTTCCTCCCTTCTGAGCAACTTACTGACTCAGTGAATAGCAGTATACTGTCCTGCAGACACCTTTATATTTAACCATTTGTTCTATATGCTTAGAGATGTTAAAGTCTCAAACTTTTTATATTTATACGTGTGTATACGTATATAAATACACCTCTGTCTGTGTGTGCATATGCAAGTGATAAAGTTGCAGAGTTCTTCAAAAAAAACTTATCTGGTCACAAAGATAATATGGAGGTCTCACAATAAATCTCAGCACAGGAAGAAATGATCTTTTAAAATTCTCTCCTTGGCCCTGGGCATTCTACAAACCAAATTTCCCATCTTCACTCTCAGAAGACCTCCCCAACACTGTGGCAAGGAAAATATATGAGGGCCTAAGGGAAACAGAATGCAAATTCATCTTGCCAGGCCTCTATTTGACAGGCAAGCCCTAGACTAGACATACTCTTAAATTTTTTTTGTTGCCACACTTAAAACCAAATTTTTAAAAAGAATTTGTCAGAGAAAAAACAAGCCATCTATTCTGAAGATTTTTGTAAGAGACCATGAGAACATCTTAACCTACAGAGCACCAAACAAGTAAATAAGGGTTAAAATTTTGTCTGAGTCTCTTCAAAGAATTGAGTTGCTTGCATCCAAATGGGAGAAAACACGCTGTCCTACATAAACCCCTTGATCTCAATCCCAATTCTCAATGGAAATTAAGGCAACTGTGTAGCATTTTAATTCTGCTGAACTGTATACAAAACCTTGTTTTAGGATCTGAAAATACAGACACAGTGTTATCCTGAATTTATGAGTGAATGTTATTAATAAACCTGAGTTGACTCCTGTGAGCCAAGACATTACTATCATTGGCTTATCTTAAACCTAGCAGGCAATTTAGAGTAGAGACAGGTCGCCTGAGAGTGTATTGTTATTTCCAATAAATCCTTAGGAAACATAATGGTATTTTCAATCTCTCCCAGGGTTTTTAAAAGTCATCATAAAATAACCTTTCATAAAATTATCTGCTTCCATGTTAATTGTTAACTACATGTTGAAATAACAGCACTGGTTAGTAAATAACTTCACAGCACTAAAAAATTACAGAGTAAAAAGGCAGGATTTATCACATGATTGAAAGCAAGCTGGGCAAAGAAAATATCTTTAGCAAAGATGTATCACCATATTTGCTGGGAATGAAATAGAACAGCAATTATAAGACCTTACAGATTAATTAATCTCAGGACATTCTAATGAGCACAGTTGTACCTATTAATCAGATTATGATGGGGACTCTCACAACCACAGGTTTTTTTTTTTAATTATTTGAAGAGAATAAGCAAACAAAATCCCATGGGTAACTTCTATTTCACACTACAAAGTTATAATCACCAGAAACAGCCTTTTTAAGGTTACAGGTGGACTTAATTGTACTACAGTTGTTGACCAATAGCAGCAGCATCTCTAATGGCAAGAACAAAGGTCAGAGAGGACGTTGCTGTTGCTTAGGTGGGCACAAGAGGCGACGAGGACAAACGAGTAACTCTCCAAAAGACAGAGAGCAGCAGGAGACACCAACTGTCCTATTTCTTGCAAGTGCTCCTGGATAAGCAGTTTCAATTCAATGCCTGTTTCCTTGCTTTTGAGAAAAATACAGGGAAGGTAGAGCAACAGAAGGGTTGGCAATAAAAAAAGGCCTTTCAGCAAAATTCCCCATTTTCGCTTATTCCTATTTTAAAATAAACATTCTCAGTTACGTCGATGATTTCCTAGAAACCAGATGACACAGAGACATATTTAATACACAAGTGTTTTCCACAAGGTGGAAGGAAGTAGCTATAACCTGTTTTAACCTGTTTCCTTGGATGCCTTTGTGAGGCTCTACCATTTCCCAGCCTCCCCACACGAGATGCTCGGGCTGGTTTCAGCCACACAGAGAAACTACACTTTGATTTTAAAAAAAAACCCAAAAAACCAAAAATCCCTTGTTCCCAGTTCTTCAGGACTTGGAAACCAAAAGTATGGCACCGAATAGCAGAACAAATCAAGTCTGGCTACCTGAGAAGGCCAAGGTCAGTTAAGACAAAGTGAGGAAGGTGACAGATGCACGAGTGACAAGGTTCAGTACGTCTCAGCTCTTTATGAGGCTTCTCAGCTAAGACATGTGCAGCCAGATTGATTTAAACATGAGTATTTCCTTAACTTACAGTTCCCTTAATTTTAAGAAATGTGTTGACAGAAAATCTGAGTGGCCTGAAAAGTTACAAAGTTTTTATACATGTAAATTATATAAGCTTTAAAACTTCAGTACAATATGTTTAGATACAGTATATTCTTATATACCAGTGAAATGTTTCAAATACTATTACTTAGGAAGACATTCAATGTTACTTTTCCAGGTCAGATGGTAATTAAAAATACTTTCCAACCAGAAATGCAGGGAGACTGGCAGCATGCTGGGGGTAAGGGTGTGGGTTGTGGTTTATAGATTTTTATTTTTTTTTAACTTGTCTCACTCCTACTACCTATGCCAAGTTCATCACAATTTACTATTTAGAAAAACAAATTTAAAAGCATTTTATACAGTCAAGTTTCTTCTGTTATCACACAGACAAGCCAAGCTTTTTTCCTGAAGATTTTATAATTGCATTATAATAACCCAAGCACTGTAAGCTACAAGAATTTGCTTGCACCTTTCTTATATTGAAAACTACTGATCTGCATATTTAAGGGCTCCACATCACTGTAATGCATTCTGGGTGCTCACAAGTAAAGACATTACCTTTTCTTCTAGAAAGAAAAGGTAGAAAGAAATAGCTTCAATGAATTGCTTTGTGGAGGAAAGAACAAGGTAGACTTCCTAAAGAAAAGCCTCTCATTCAGAGATGAACTTTACCAAATTCAAAAGCAACCGAAGGAAGCATTCACTGCTTTCTTCTGAAAATGAGCTTAATAGTCCAGGAGCTGATACATCCTGCAGGCAAGAGCAATGCATCTTAGACAAAAGCTGCCCCCAGTAGAAAAGAAGATCAGGGAGGGAATGGCATTTTTTTCTGTGCATAATCTCATGCAGGGCTTTAAATTTCAACCAAAAAAAAAAAAAGGCACTGTGAATTAGGCTTAATATTTTAATAGAAACTAGTGGAGACATGAAACAAAACACTGAAATAACAGGGCAATACTGATCTGTATTGCTAAACTGATGTACTGCTGCATTTTAAGTTACTCCGAGTCTCTGCGATTGACATTCACTCCTGTACAATGGTAATGAAGCGATCAAGCCTGGAGATCACAAACACAGGGGCCTGGGGAGCTGAACTCCAGCTCAGAAACGAGTCTGAACAGTTTCCTGAAGCGTGAACTGACTCCAGCACAGTGTTGGGAGCACAGGAGGAGTCCGGGTTCTAAGAGGACAGAGATAAGGCTTTCTATTTGCTCTGGCTTCTCCTAGCAAATAACCCTTTCCTATTTAAATGGCTACAAATTTCAATAGACACGAGCTCAGTCAGTGAACACTCGTTGGAACTTAAAACAGGAACCCAACCAGAGCACTTTCACGTATAATTACACTTGATCTGGACTAGAAATTAGTTTGCTCCTTTTGTGCAAGTATCTCCAATGGCTTTATCCAATTCCAACAGCTACAAGTACCATCAAGTCTGGAAAACACAAATGGAAGGATTGAGAGAGCTGAGTGAGTGCAAACTGAAATGAAGTTTGAACAGTTTATTTTTGTTTGGTTTGTTTTCCTTAAGCCTGAACTGTCTCACATACTGGTAACAATCAAACAGGAACTGTTTAGCATAGGAAAGCAAATATTATTTCTGTTGTTATGGCTATTTGGACATGTGATAGCCTCAGGCAACCCAAAGGGGCCTCGACAGCAACAGCTCAGCTTAAAAGTCAAAGGCCAGCTACCTTTGAAGTGAGAGATGATACAGAAACAGCACTAGACCTTGAAGTTTGGTCTGACAGAAAGAATCCCAACATTTCAGAGTAAATTCTATTCAGGTGCACAATTCTCCTGAAGGCAAAATAGGCACAATGACGCTGAATGCCAGAAAACCTAAGGGCAAAATGCTCTCCCCACAAATCCCTCCTGGGATTCCTGTTTTCCCAACAGGAAAGGCTCCAGCACCGCCGAGGGGCTCAGCAAGCACCGCTGGGGAATGGTTCTGGAAGCTGTTAATATTTTGTGACCTAGCTAACCTTTATTTTACTGCCTGGTAAATATGAGAGATAGGGAACCCCTGTCAAAGAAAGCATTAGCGGTGTCTAGAAGGAGGACCCTTTGATTCTTTGGCATCCAGGCTGAACAGGCATAGAAATTTTTGAGTGTGTGGAGACTATTGCTGATGAGCCTGTTCAAACTTGTGGAAAAGACAAGACTGGATTTCCACTTCTGCAAGAGGATTGATTTTTAGAGACTTGCAACACAATTCAGGACACAGGTAAGGTACAGCTTGGAAAATAAATGCTGGGTTCTAGATGCAGTTTTAAAGTGGAAGCTCACAGTTGTATCTCCCAGATCTTTACCTGTACGCTGCACTGGTGACTACTCTGAATGGCACAGGAGAAATAAAACGGCAACTTTCTGCTGAGGAGAGGGAATACCAGCCACTCCTGCACAGGCAGGACTGCGGTGATGGGAAAGAACCTCGCCCTGCCCCTTTGGAGAAATCACACTTGTCTGCAGAGTTGCTGCTTCTCACCAGTAAGGAGAGGCGCACTAATGTGGATAAAAGGCTTCCGTGGGGGTGTAAAACAGGTTACAGGATTTCAAAGCTGGTCTAGGGACAAAGACTTGTCATTCCCATATAAATCCAAAATTAATTGTAACTCTGCACCTAAGAATTGTAACAGTAAGAGTGTATTTGCTACTGGCATTTTTTATTTTATTGCTGCGGACAATGACTTCAATTTGTAGCCAACACACCTCTAAATTCCTTGACTACTTTTAGAACATCATAAAAAGAAACTGTGAAGATCTAGCATAAGGTATGTCTGCACTGGAAAGTTTTTGGGAGTCAACAAACCAAAAAAAGTGAAGTTATGAACCATACTTCATATTATAAATTGGTCGGCATTTCTGATACTGACACAGAAAATTAATTTTTGGGTTTTTGTTTTTTTATTTTAGTGAAGGGACAGAAAATTCCTGGCTTTTGTTTTTCAGAGATAAAACTGAAATACACCAAGGACTACTGCTGGTTTTTCTCCTGGATTCACTTCTGATTTATTTATAGGAGGGCTTTCTACCTTTACCTGCAAATGTCACAACTGAGCTTGTGACTTTTATATAGTTTCTTGGTTTAATAACTATGGTAGGTACAGCACATGTTCCTTCTCTGCCCCTCTCCAAAAATAAACAAAACCTAATCACATCTAAAAACTAGTTTATATCTCACCGTCCATACCAAATAGAAAGAGTTGGGCACAGATAACCCAATTTTCACCTGCTTCTGCTTACTGCATACACACTAACTCAATTTAGATTGATCTGTTAATGTTTGCAGACTTACTACAGCGGCACAAGGATACTATATCCATTCAGCTTATTCATAAAAAAAAGACAAACCAAGATGAAATGTTGTTCATTCTCCTTTTTAATTTTATTTTAGCTCTTTGTTTATCTCTTCACTTCAAAGCGCTTCCAATATGAGGCACAGTTTCAGTGTGACAACTTTGCAAAATTAAAATAGAAAAAAATGTGCCAGCATCAATCTGCTTTACATTGGAAAGCACAACAGCCTTGAGACAGAAATGACGACTTGCGAGAGCAAGCTATAATGAACCCAGAAGTGCTATCTGCAGTAGGAAAAATATATTAGACTGGAGGCTGAACACTCCTGAAACAATTCGTCTTCCTCAATAGGAGACTCCTATTCCCCAGTTGCAAGTGCAGCCAAGTCTCCAAGATTCCAAAAGCAAGACAAAAATTATCAACATGAATCTCCACAATTCCGTTGGCTAGCATTTCCTATTTGACTTGGAGCCGCTTAAGGTCCAAATTAAAACAAAAATAGAGCCCAGAATAAAGCTGAGTCTCCCAGGGACATCCCCCAACCCGTGCCGTGTCACTGGCTGGGCAGGAAGGCTCCCTGGCAGCAGGAGCCCCCAGGGAGATGCCACCAGCCCGGGGACGGGTACCCAGCAGGGGCACAGGAGGGAGCCAAGGCTGCGCAGACAGCGGGAGAACAGAGGAGGCTGAGCCAGCCCTGAGCCCGGGCTCTGCACCAAACAGGGCAGGGGACACAGCCCAGCACACAGCGGGACACCAGACCTGCCAGCTCCAGCCCCGGCCCCCAGCTCCAACAGCCCAACGCCACGGCAGGACAGAGCTGTCCGTGAATCAGGACCTGCTTCACAGGGAGGCTGCAGAGGGCCAGGAGGCTCAGCCCAACAGTGCCAGTCAAGATCCATGGCAGGGGCACCCAGGAAGCCAGGCCGTTCTCCAATTTCAGTGCTGCTAGAAAGTAAGTTTTACTGTCTAATGAGTGTACTGTCAGACTCCTTTGCACAGACATTCTTTCATTACCTGTCAACTGCAATACACTGATCTGGTTCCAGTGCTTTCCACAACGATGAACCGGAGGTGCAAGCTCAGTTCTCTCAGAATGTGTTCCTGGCAAAGGGCATCACATGAATATATGTGCTACATCTGCACGTATAGAATTAGTGGGTAGCATTACTTTATTATACTGCTTTCCCAAAGACAGGCTTTCATGCTAAAAGGAGCTTCCAGTAGGCTTTCCCAATAGGCAAAGACATTTTTTGGTCTTCGGCTTGAAAATTACTTTTTTTTTTTCCTTAGAGATCTGGTGAAAGCTATGAACTTGCTTTCCAAACTTTAATGTGTACCTCTTAACTTAATACCTGTTGATCAAAAGCCTAGATTATTTTAACTACATTAAAAGAAAACCTGTCATAAACTGCATATATTACATCAAAGAGTATTTTCCCACTTGGTTTTTGCTCTCCAGACTGAAGAGAGTTGCCAACCAGCCCTGAATGTGCATGTTTGGTTGTTACAGAAGAAAATACTGGCAGCAATGGACGAGAAAGCTAGACCTGAAGTAATCGTACTTAGTAAACAAATAATAAAGAAGTATTTATGTGGTCAGCATCACATTCATATGATATGTAATAAATTCTAAATACCAAACTATTTCAAGAAGATTTAAGTCACTATAAACCTCAAATCTGCATGCTGCTCCTGACCTACACAGGGGAACCATCAGCCACCAGACATTAGAAGTCTGATGACTACAGAAGTAATTTTTACAGAACTAACATCAATAATTTGATGTTTTAGACACTTGCGCAGTATTATAAACACATGTAATTAGCAGCAGATTAATTTCCCGAAAGTCTTATAATCTTTTTGGCATACTGCCAACATATTTATTTTTTTTTAAAAGCATTTTATTTATGAGTGCATGCATCTGGTTCTAATGAACTAAGTTTACCTGTAAATTTCAGTGTTTGTGCAACTGATGACACGAACACAATAAAGTTGTCAACATGCCTCTCACAACAGCCTTTTGAAAGTGACAACTACACACAAAGTAGACAATGAAAGGTAAAAAGGCAGCAAATCACAGCTGGGCATTAGGCAATCCTCAGGTTCAGTGTTTTGTAAGCTCAAAGATAGCTTTGTTATCGTTAACATGATAACTCCTAATCTAACAGTATTTCTTCTGTTCTCAAGTGCTTCAAAGAGAAAAAACCTAAGGCCATAAATTCTTTTGTGTGCACTAAGTGGGCGATCAATGTGACCATAAGACAGCATCCATCTCAACCATCCTGTTATCAGTGGATGGACTTGCCCACGAACAGTGACCAATCTCCCTTCTCTTCTCCCTGATACGAGCTTGGAACGTTTTCCCAAGCTTAACAACGGCCAACCAGAGACAGAATGATCTGAGGACTTCAGTGGAACTAAAGACTTCATTTACCCCAAGTGAATTCTACTATTCAAAAATTTAAAATACAATTAGTAAACTAGAAAAATGCTGTGCAAAAACTTCTCCAGCCTATTCTGTCTCTACTCTCCTGAACCTCCTTGGTAGGAACGTAAGGATTTAAAATAAAGAATTGTTCATTTTTACCACAAGGAGCAAAACATTCTGATTCAAAGTGTTCTCATCCCTATACAGCCAACCACCTCAGCCACCAACATTTTTCAGGTACCTTTTGTAGAATATTCTTCCTTCAGATATACATTACTGAATCCCCTCCCTCAAATAAAAATCCCAAAATATCCAAGGCAGCTCATACTTCTATGAAGGAAATGCAGATGCATTCGTACATCAGCCGCACTGATCTCATAGCTGGTTTTTTGTGACACAGAATTTTCACCAATACCATTAATTTTTAAAACTCACAACTTTTAGAAGTGCACAGCAAGATGTGATACCTAGGCAGCTATGATAATGCTACACAGATCTGAGGAAAATGGTCCTGTATTCTTTTAAAACAAATATACAGTTAATACTATAGTCCTTGGCTGAAAAGAATACCACAACAACATTTGGGCAACAAACATATTTGTCTGTAAGAACTGTGATATTTCACGGCCTTGACTGATTTATTTATTTTTAAGATGAAACATCCATATTCTGGCTGTGTCTTTTAAAATCAAACTGAAGGGGGCTATCATTCTACCTGCTGATAGATTTTTTTATTTGTGACTTAAAATCCGTTTAATCTGGTTTTGTTCCCCGGCCTCTTTTCCTTTTATCATGCTTACAACTTCTCATAGGAGTGTTTTATAAAATTCCTCTTGGAATATGCCTCTTCTGCGTATTCTGAAAGAGAATTCATTTGGGCTTTTATGGAAAAATGAGACAACAAAGACTAACTAGCCCTTGCTCAGTAGTGTTGCTCGCAGAACTTACTTTACCCCAAAACAATGTATTCTCATCCTGTTTGAAGGACAGAAAAATGTGTGCAGATCATAAAAGAAGGGAAGGAAGGGGTGGGGCTGGAAGTGAACGCCCTATCTGAGGAACCTTCACCACATTCTTTGACTAACGTCAGGCCAGGTGAAAAGAAGGGGATTCCTTTTGTTTCCCTAAAGCTGACAGATGTACCATGAACTTGGTTATTCCAAAAGCAGAGGAAAGAAAGAAGAGGAGGCTAATTTACCTCCAGAGGTGTTAAAAGACGTGCACTCATTTCAGATGCACCCTGTTAGGTGAACGGAGCAAACATGATACAAGAAACAGCAGCTCTTTCATTTCAGGTGCAAGTTCATGTCAGGCTAAGGGAGCTGCTAGGTACACAGCAGCAGAAATACCAACAGAGAATTCTCACTCCAAGACACTGTGATATCTCTCCAAGATACCACGGGATGCTTCAGTGCAGTCATATCACATATTCCAATACTCAAAACACAGAGAAGAGGGTATTGCAGCTTCCCTTGGGACTGACACAAAAAAAAGCTTTTTACTTGAATCTTAGAGCTTGAGAATCCATACTGAAACCTCTATTAAAGCAAGAGTAATTAAAGGCAAAGCTTTGTGTTACCAGTTCTTTCAAGCAGACAATTTTTTTCAGAAAAGCACAAGCCACTACTCAGTTTGTTCAGAAAAAAAAAATCTTACAGGAACAACTGCTCCTCTAAGGTGTCTCTGGGGGACCTTTTTTTCCCCCTTGGGATACTGCTGGGAATGTGTAACACTTTGAACTGGCAAATGTGGTTCCTAGGATCTGAAAAATGGCATAAGAACAACTGTGCCAAGTGAGACCACAGGTATGTCCATCTTTGAATAGCAGGCTACCTGACAAATGGCTAATTATTGTCCCTCATAGTACAGAGAAATAGTGGCAACAATTTGCTCTTGCATCAACACAGTTATTCTACAGTCTAATCACTTCCTTTTTAGCTGAAGATTTGCATATTTACGGTATTCCTTGTGTCTTAATTTTATTTATTTAAAGTTATTTCAGAGAAATTAGAATGCTGATGTTACAACAAAAGGTCACATTAGAGCCAGAAGCAATCATTGCAATTACTGACAAAAATCAAAAGTGGGAAGCTTGTTCAAAATCCTGAAGCTCACTGACTCATCCTTGCTATTTTAGTCTATATTCACACTGAATATGTGTGATATCTTAGTTTATTATTCCCAACTCCAACATGTCAGAACACCTGCAACAACAAAAGGACACAGTATACAGAAGCACTAAAATATTCCTCCCTTCGTTTCAGTTGTCAATGTCAGAAATTGTTTCACAAGCATGGAGTAAAATTAGGACCTGCTGCCATAAAAAAAATCCAAGGGAATGTGCAAGTTTCAAAGAGACCTGTATTATTATTATTATTATCACAGCTCAAAAACTATAAATCCAGATTACCTTAGACACCAGCTACACAGAAGAACAAATCACCAGATTCAAGCCTCCAACAAGTTGGGTAATTTAGTGGTGAAGAGGCTTTGTCACCTAACAAAATAAAACAACAACAACAAAAAATCCCATCTCCTTGGAGTGCGAGTAACCATCAATCCTGTAAGAGAAACAAAGCCACACATCTGACTTTTGGAGAAACACAAATATTAACCAAACAAAATTAGAACTTCATGACAGTACACTGGAAGATGACATATTAAAAAAATCCAAAACCAGTTTTTTCCTAATGTCACAGCAACACCTGTGTCTATCTAGGTAAGTATCAAAGATCTCTGCCATTATTCCTAGCTGCCCATTCTAGTACAGATTACTATATTTACAGAAAAAAAATTACTTAGCAGTAGGCATTTCAGTAGGCCACTGAGAACCTATTTTATTTGAGCTAAATGTTTCTAGAGCTTGACAGTAAATGATATGCATGAGCCATGTTGACTGTCATCTTCCACTTCTGACTGTCAGACATGGAAGTAACTTGCTAATGTTTCATTCCAATTTCAGCACCGTGAGCCTGTTGCATAAGCTGCCTGCTAAAAGCTGTTCCAGATGGAATGACAGTATTTTGTAGGACCCCAAAGATGTAGCTGTAGAGATGAGTATGTGTCAACAGCATTGACAGCATGACCTTTTTCCCCCCCCTTTTTTTTTTCCAACAGTTCTTATTTCCACCCTTTATTTTTTCCACACTGCCTATAAGGAAGGCCACAAAGGAAAACAGAGTTTCAGTCTCTCTTTCTGGCCATCCTGGATCACCTACAATCTTATCCACCTGACCACACAAGGCTGAGGACAAGGCAGGGAGGTGTGTAAACAATAAGGAATTTTCAAAATTACAGCCAAGGCCCAAAATCCATTTCAAAGAGGAAACAAAACCCCCCTCTCCTACTAACATAAGAACGATGAACAGTTATGATGATTTGCATTAGAGATGCTTTATTTAATGAGTAGTCAGTAAAATGCCACACATTGGAAACAACCTGTTAACAATGAATAACAACTTCTACTGATTACACCATTTTTACTAATAATTTATATACTATATTAACATCACAGAACATTCATTATTTGCTCTCATTACTGTAAGTCACAAAAAAGTCTACTTATCCCGCTGAAATAAAAATATGTAAATTACACCCACTGCTCATTTTCAACAATACAGGTAAAACAATACAATTTTTCTGACACACTGGCTGTGCAAGGAACACAAAGAGCACACACACACACATATATACTGCTTTACACCCTCAAAAGGGGAAATCACCACGGAGCACTTCTGTCCTTTTTCAGATGAACAATTTACTATTCTAACAAACATTTAATTTACTTTTTTTTTTTAGTTTTTCCTCTACAATATAAATAATTTCTTTTTGACAGGAGAATGCCACAGCACACAGTGCAAGAAGGGGGGAGGAAAAAAGGCAGCGCAGGGCTGGAAGGCAGCAGAGAGAATGGAGAAGGAATGGCTTTTGTTATTTCCACAGCCCTCAGCTCGCTGCGTAGTTGGATTTATAAAATGCTCTTTAAGAGCAGCAGTTTTCACGGTGTAAGAGTGCCACACAGCTCTGGCTCCTGCAGTGCTCACACCAACAACTTCAAACTAACTCACTGCAGATGTCCCTATGATCATCTAATCAGACATCAAAAGCAATATACTGACAAGCTCCTGTGCTGATTAGAAGTGTTCTATATATGTTTCACAGCATAAACAGACACACAGTAGTTGCTTTATAAACGGATTCACCCACATCAGAATTCCCTTTTAAAAAATTCCAACTGTTTGGAACTCCCCAGCTGAATGACAGAAAATCCTTTTAAATCTCCCCAGTTCAGTTCCACATTGCTGTATTTCAAGAGCAAGAGTTAAATTATTAATAGGAAAACTTTTACCAGAAAAAAAGTAAATGCCTTCCAGAATTTAAAAACCTTGCTATTCTGAATGACAGCCTGAGACCACACCACATCAGGGAGGCAGTCTTGCCTTTACCCTCCAACACACGTGGTAATCTCTATTTCCAAATCTACTTTCATGTCTGATTATTATACGCCAGCAAGCATGGATTGCTGAACGTTGCTAGTTCCTGAGAAAATACTCTCCCAATATCTGATTTCCTTCTCAGAGTCCCCTTCCTGCAACACTTGGAAGAGGCCCAATAAGAAAGATGGGGACAGAATTTTTAGCAGAGCCTATCATGATAGGACAATGGATAATAGTTTTAAACTAAAAGAGGGTAAATTTAGACCAAATAAAAGAAAGATTTTTTTTTTACAAAGTGGGTGACAAAACACCAGTGCTGAAACAGGCTGCCCAGAGGTGGGAAATGCCCTGTCCCTGGAAACATTCGGGCTCAAGGCTGGATGGGGCTCTGGTCGAGTGGAAAATGTTCATGCCTATGGTAGGAGAGATGAAACCAGGCAACCTTTAAGGGTCCCTTCCAACCCCAAATATTGCTTCTATGATTCTGTCACATAATTTTATATTGAAATTCTAACGCGTACCAAAAGACCAGAAAGTAAAACTATCTGACCTAGTCCAGTAGACACACTGGACTAAAGTTTTATCTTCTAAAATCAGACAGACAACACAACCCTCATGGCACTGCAGTTGGCAGACTCTCAGCTCAAGTCTTAGCAGAAATTTGCTGAATCAAGTTATAAACTCTATGGAATTATTCCACCACTGTGCCAAGAGACTTTTGCTGCCCTGCCCTACTTTTAAATAGCATGGATTACATGAACTAATATTTCTGGAGGTTTGGGTGGTTTTTTTCACTAAAATACTCACACATTTTGTAAGTACTACTCATAGCTGAATTGTAGCATATCTTCACGTTTACCTATACATAAAATACCTTACAGAAAAGGAACAAATCATGGAGCAACATCCTTGCACACGTGGACGTTACGCTAATTCACAGACTCCTAATCAGGAAGGCTAATAAACCACAAGCACAATTAACAGCCAGAAGAACCAGAGGAGGTTTTGACCCTTTTTAACAAGAGCTTGAAACATAAAAATGTTCTAATTATATATCAACCTTATTCAAAATTGCAAATTACATGTCCACAATGCATAAAATACAGTCAATTTCAAGTCATATCTAGGCAAGAATTGAAACTGTATTGAGCCACTGGAACAGCTCTTCAATTGATCCAGCATCTCATTGTATCTTTAAATATGGATAAATACAATTTAACTTTCCAGTCCTATTGATTAACTCCAAGATAACCTAAGCATTTTTCCAGAAAACATGTAACTATAAAAGAAAGTCACGCAGAAAATGGCATACAATAATAATTAGCAAGTTAACAAGAGGGGGTGAAACCTCAGTCCCACCAGAATTAATGTAAAATTCTTATCAATTCAAATAGGATCACAATCCTCTGTCTAAAACTCATGACAAATCAAGTCTTATGATAGTAGAGGAAACTCTGGGCAAAACCAGAGGCAAGCTGAAGTAACAGCTCCAGAAACAAACGTTCAGATGTTATACATTAGCAATTACTACCTGAACGAAATGGACTGAGCAGAAACAGAAAAACATGTTCTGTTCCCTAACACCAAACCAACAGAGCCACAGAATTCAGACTTTCTGCCTTGCTGCATCTCACCCCTGCCAAGTCAGGCAGAGGGACCCAGTCAGAAACTTCTGAATTGGTGAAGAAAATCCCAAACTGGAGCTCCAGTCAGCAAACTGGGGACAAGTTTTGAGCAGGAGTTAAGTTCCCCAAGAACACCTGTTTCTTCTGAAAGGTTTCAACTGTAAAGAGATCTAGGCTCCTTACCAGCTTCATGGCTTTCCTCGGGGCTCACTCCAAGGTCCACATCTTTTCTGTACTGAGGGCCCCAGAGCTGGATGCAGCACTCCAGCAGGGCTCTCAGCAGAACGGAGTAGAGAGGCAGAATCCCCTCCCTCGACCTGCTGGTTGTGCTTTTATTGCAGCCCAGGGTTCAGGTGACTCTCTGGGCTGCAAGTGCTCCTTGCTGGCTCAGGCTGAGGCTTTCAGCAGTCATCACCCTTCCCATCCTCCTTCTCAGGGCTGCTCTCGATCACTTCTCTGCCCAGCCCACAGGTGTATGTCAGTACATCAAACTAATTCTGCATCCCTGAATTCCTCTCTGGATACCTAGGAAAGTCTTCATTCTTGAAATCCTCACCTGGGCTCTGTGATCCTAACTAAGCAGAAGAGCTAAAGAGTAGCTTTAATAAAGTAAAAAATTCATTAACAGATACTTTTTATTCAATAACAATTTCTGATGTGTGTTACCCCTTTTTTTTTCCCTTGATTAGCGTCTCTACGTTTTTCAGCGGCAGCTATCACAATAAGGAAAGAGAGGTTTGGATGAAAAAAGAAACTCAAATTTTGTACCATCTGTTAAATGACTTCCAGTCTGAGGGAACAGATGCTGGACTTCACTATCAGTTTTTGATTGATCTAGAAGTATTTTGTTAATTGGGGCTAAAACTACAGCTAAGATGTGTCAGAGAAAATAGGAAAGAAGAGCTCGAATTCTCCTCAAACTACCTGGTCACTCAGAAAAGGTTTTGTTATTTTTGTAATTGTCATATAGCATTAAAAAATCAGATCTTCCTTTGAATAAATAAGAGAACATCTGAAAAACAAAACACATGTTTTGCTTGATGCCATAAATACTGTCAACAGCTCAAATGTTTCATCAGGTTCAACAAGTTCACCTGAACGGGACAGCAAAGTTCTTTTCTTGTCTTACTGCATGTCTGCTGCCCTGTTCCATCCCATCCCATCCCTACTCACTGTAGAACTGAAATGAACATTCCAGGAGTTAAATCGCTGTATCAGTGTATTCAGCAGATTTTTGTGTGTCAGTCTAAGGCAGCATACAGGCACTGCTACACAGAGCCCACTGCCAGCTCCACGTGTACCCAACACCGAAACACCAGAAGCGCCAAAGCAGCTCAGCTAATGATCAAAGTCAGTTTCAATTACAAAATAGTTCCTAAGATAATTGTGGCATAAGAACAGAGACTTAATTTGCACTACATGCACTGCAGAATGCTTCATCTAGCAACATTTCTGGGTTTTCTTACCTGCATGTGACTAAAGGAAGCAGTTTAATATGAAAAAAACTCTGGTTTGTGGCAAAGGAAATGCAGCTTTAGTTTTAAATTTTCAGCGTTAATGTACAGAACAAAATAAGTTTTTCTAAATATTGCTTGAACACTTGAAAGTCTATAGCCATATTCAGAATGCAGCGTTCAGTTATTTCTGCCACGTTTTTTCATTTGTCAGATATTGATTTTTCTGCATGTTTTAAAACAATCTGTACCTAATTTAACCTATGTTATTTAAGCTTTCTGTGTTTCCCAGAACATTATGCCAAAGCATATTTCAGTATGATTGATGATGAGAGTTTTAGAAATGGTACTGTTCAAAAATAAAAGATAGTGTAACATATTTTGCTGTAATAGATTTTTGCTTTCACAGAAAAACCAGAACAATGCCAAACCACAACTTTCAACTTTCTGTGCCTCCCCTTTCTCCACTTTATGTGATATATTTTTTTAAAAGTCTTCCTCCGCCCTGTTACTTGTCCAGCTTTGACTGTCACCCCAAGAACTGACAGAGGGATGCTCTGTATTTTAGTACAGAGAATTCCTTTGGGCCTAGAGGACTCTTTTGTACTGATGCAAGTCATTGAAGCATGGTGAGGTTTTAACCTCCAAGTATTACTGCAATCCTCATGTAATGGCATAAAAAGCACTTGTCACCACTAAAATTACATTAAAAAACCCAACTCAACAAAAGGCTATTTTTCTCTTCTTGATGGTCTATAAAGCATTCAAAACACACCCTGGAATGAAACTGATTTCACTTATTTTTCCACCTTTTTTGCCATTTTCATGGTTATAAATTACCAGGGGTCACCATTACATACTGATATACTTTATAAGTTTCTCAGCTTTGCCAAGAGTGTAAGATCTGCACTGGTTAACCAAGAATTCTTCTTTGTACTTTCATTTATCAGACCAAGTCAGTATTTCATTAATATGTAAATGCTTGCAACAAACATCATGGAAAACCTTTCAGCTCAAACAGGTCTGACAAATGATGCAGAACTTTGACAAAGTTCAGCCCCCTGTAACATCATAATGTGCTTGGAGAGCCACTGGGACTTTAAAAATTGCACCACTTAGCAAATAACACAAGCCATTGTAAAATAGGGTGCACACAAAATATTTAGATGCGCATGCATTTGACCACGCAAAGAGAAACAATGAACAGTCAGCTACAATCCTGTGTTTGCCTTCAGAATTACAGAGTTTGAGTGACACTCGCACAACATCGTTTGCACCCGAGTCAAACTGGCTGTATCTACTTCCTTAAGTTCCTTAAGTTCCATGAACTTAACTGGAAGTTTGGTCTTAATGCACCTTCAGCTGAAAGGTTCCCACCTCCAGCACACGTCCCTGAACCCCAGCTCTCTCCCCCTACCCCTCATGTGCCACCACAGCCATTTGTGGAAGCTGGCTCTAAACCAGCTGTCATCTCTTCTGGAACATCCCTCTCTCCTGCACCAAACAAGGACTTGGGTTGCTGAGTGTTGCTTTGTTTTGAAATAAACCAGCAATAGGTAGTTTTGAACAGCTAGGAACAGAAACATTGTGCAGAGGATCTAAAGGGAAAAAGCAGAAATATTACAAGCAAATGAAAGCAGCAGCATCATTTAAGCCAGCATTTATGTGTTCTCAAGAAGAGCAGAACTCTTCTTCTGAGGAGAGCACCAGAGCTTTCTAGGCAAACACTAAAATATAGCTTTATTCTGCTCAAGACACCTACGTGTCCCAGCTGACATTCGGAGATTCTAAAGAATTTCACTGGTTTATGAGTAATGTAGGAACACCTTCCCCATACACAAAGCTTCAGGTCTTAGAAGTGCAATGTAGAACATGTGGTCCAACTGTGACTAAGACAGCGTCACTTTAAGAAAATTAAAGACAGCCTGCAAAAACTCTCTTATGATTAAGAGTCATTGCATCGTCACTAATTGTGGCTTTGCAACACAACTTAGTATTCACTATGCTGAAAACAAATTTGTCCTCAAAAGGGAAGAGTCAGGTAAAACACAAAAGTGAGATACAGAAAAGACCATGCAGGATTAGCAGCAGGGTACCAAAGATGACAGAAATGCCATCAGAAAACAAGAGAAGTGGAAAAGGATGTGAGACCAAAGAAGCAATGGTAAACTGGACTACATGATACTGAACAGATAAATTAATGCTGAAAGTTCATGTGCCAATGCCTTATGACACCACCGAGCTTTATGGAAATTTCTTATTAAAAAATAAATAAATAGACCTACTGCTAACTGATTTTATCATCTAAAATAACCATTTTTCCCGAGGAAATTCCCTACAGAAAATGAGCATGATGCATTTTGTTATAGATCCAAATACATATATGGCTTATAAAACTACTATACACCAACAGGCAAGAAAAGTTTTGGTCTTAAGAAAAAGGTGAGTTACGTGACACCTACTGCCACAACATGCTTGAGACCGTGGTCACTGGGATGAGAAGCACTTGGGAAGTCGGCAGGGGTGCCCAGAGCCGGATCACTGCTCCTCCGCACCAGAAGCGGTGTGCCTGCGAGACAAAAGAGAATCCAGAGCTTCAGGGGATGCGAAATTAGCTCAAGGGAAAGCTTCGTGTGCTTGAGTAAGAGAAGTGTGCAGCACTTAAAATATAAGATTATCTTTGGTAATATCCAGTTGTTAAATTACTAGATTGGATAAGGTTGTAGCACTTCAGATTGACTTAGCTAAAGAAATTATAACAGTTTTACACACTGATGTAACAGACCTCCATCCATGAGCTACCTAAATTAGGTAAAAACTCCTGACAAAGAGGAGAAAGAGGCACCTCTTCAGAAAAACAAATGACTAGTTGTATGTATCTGTGACCACATGCAGGGTCAAGTGAGTGAAATTAAGATTATAGCTGTCACTTATAATAATAATTACAACGGCTGGGGCTGATGGCAGCCACAATTATGAGATCTGTAAAAGAATTTAGAACATGCAACCATCACTTTCAGAACAGCTTTGTCAATATAGGAAATGCAATATGGAATAAATACTGGTACTTGATGAGGGGCAACTAGAGAACCTAGTGCTCTTAAACCCTTCCTCATGGCGAACAAGTTTTTGTATGCAGGTAATCCCTTCTATGCCCACTTCTGCAGGATACTAGTAAGAAAAGCAGAAGTAAGATTTAAATTTGTATCCTGGTATTAAGGGAATGCTTGAATATCAGAAGGTGAATATTGGTTTTTTTTCTGCTAAGCGATTATCATCTTTGTATCAAGAGCCATGCACATTTTTACAAGGAGGTTGGGGAGAAAGGGATTGATCACCAAATTCTGTGTGATTTCACAAAAGTGTCAATAGGTCAAAACGAGCCAAATCTCTCCACCCAAATATTCTTGTTCTTCATATGAAGCTGAGGAGAAATGTGTTTCCCCTCTAGGCCTATACAGTTAGAAGATGCATAAAAGCTAAATACAAGTTATTCCCTTCTTTAAGATAAAACCTTTTACCTTAAAATAAATTTTTCTGTGTATAACTAAAGCTTCTGGTAGCCTGTATCCAATTTTTTGCCTCACTTCAATAGAACAGTTTGAAAACAGATGCTGAAACATTTTTGTGTGATTCAACACAATTTAGTCTCCAACTCCTTTTGACATAAACACGAACAACACAGGGAAATGACTGAAAACCCTTTGCACTGGTATTTTTATTGGTAAAACTTGCTCAACTCCATGAGCATACTATTCCTTACTCTCTTCAAAGCCATCATCCCAGCCCCTTTCCTCATTTCTGCCCTCCTTTTTCCAAGGTGAGAATTCCATAGTGACTCGAAGAGGGTACCAAAAAAAACTCCCCCCAGTCAACTTAAGAGGTCAAAGATGGGAAGGGAGAGCGATGAGTGACTCCACACAAAAAATCATTTCTATCAAGCTCATCCTTCCTTCCCAAAGCCAACACTCTGAAATTACATTTCTCCTTTTTTTCCTGAGCTGTCCTCTACAACTAACTCCTCATTTCTTCCTCATTCCTCTGGCTGAGAGGAAGATAAAGGCTCCCGACCCTGAGACTGTTGGGAGACAAGACCCGTGCATGTTCCAGGGCCTTCCACAGCTCCACAGCAGACGAAAGAAGAGGCCTCCTGCACCACACCACTTCAGCCTGCTCTCTGAGTTGACTGCTTCGAGAGGCTTCTTACCACGTTCCCCATCCTCAGTTCTGAAGATCTCCTTTCACTTGCTTTTCAATCAGTATTTTCCAAAGAAACTGAAACAAAATTTACAACTGTCTAAACTTGGAAAGCAAAGTCTGCAGGAGCAGCAGAATTATAGAGAATGCCATTCTCCAGTTTGGGAACTCTTGCAGCTATTTTCTTTCTTTATATTCCTGCAAATTTTTGCTTATTGCCACGAAGCAATGAAATTTATGGTGCTCATCTGGAATGCTTCCCTACTTGTAGAAAAACAACTGGACTTTTTGGCTATTACATACAACATTTTCTCTTTTGTCCCAGTACGTTGTAAACTGTCGGGTCCTACAGATCATTTTTTACTTGAAGAGAAAACCGGTCCGTTTTCTTCATTTTTTAAATGTATTTACAGACATGTAACATAATTTCTTGTACAGAAATATCACATGTCATAACATCTCTGTGAAACAAGTCAGCTGTAGCCTTTAGCTAAAACTATACAAAACAGTCCCTCTTGCCCTGATTGTTTTCCACGCCCGTACCACAAAAACACAAAACGAACCTTTTATTAGACAAAGGCAAACGGAACCAAAATGTGCTCGCTAACGGGAGAAAACCTACAGCAACGAGGACAACTGGATGGAAAGAGATGGGAAGTCCTGCAGTGCCCCTCCTTCGCAGGAGAGCCCCTCATTCCCTTTCATGAGAGAGCAATTCTCAGCAGCTCCCAGAGCCAACAAACTCCCTCCACCTCCCCTCCCCTCCTCTCCCCCATGGCTCGGGCTGCTCCCCGCCGTAAGAACGCGCTCCACGCCGCTCGCTGCATCCCAGCCTGCGCCTCTCTCCCACGGGATCCTGTTTCCAGCCTTGCCCTCCCTCCTCTGTGCTGCACACTCCTGAAAGCGAGCGCACTCCCTGGCACTCCCAGAGAAAAACCTCCCACGTCTGCTGCCCCGGACTCGGGAAGACCCCGATACGGGAAGGAAGCAGCAGCTTAGATGAGCAGTTTTGCCTCAAGGGTTTGTGGAGTCTCCGAATTTATTCGGACAAGCTCTAGAGCAAATTCTCCAAGATTATCAGACTGTCCCTGACACCGTCCACTGTCCGTACATACCTTGGATTCGTTAGTCCTCACTCATCTTCCTCAAATGCACTGAGAAACCATCAGAACACTGTTTATTATAGACATGCTGTAGAAAATCACATGCATTTTCTTAGAAGATTCTGTCATCCGCTTTCTTCTGTCAGGAAACAGAATGCTGCCTTTTTCCTTACAGCTTTCCTTTAGTCGTGCTGTGTTTCCATGTTATTCTACTCACGCTCTTACATTTGTGCTGAACATTTACAACCACCAATCTAAGTTCAAACACAAAATCCATCTTTCCCTGAATGATGAGAGAGAGAGAGAAACTCCTTCCTGCATACAAAGTTGATCACAGAAACACATTTTTAATAAGCACTACTATTTTGTGCCAGAGCAGCACTTTGTCATTTAAGCTTAGGAACTCAGTTTGTAAAAAGTTATCCTCATCTTGCACCACTGCATCAGGAGTTTGCAGACAACAAAAACAGAAACGCACGTCCAAAAACTTTTCTCATAATGACAACCTTTAACCTCAATCAATTCCAGGAGTACTTCCCATTCTTTAAAACTCTGCAGAGTTCCTTTTATTATGGCACCATAGCACCTTCTAAGGACGTGTCAAGCCTTATTCACAACACATACTCTTAGACAAAGCTGACCAAGAACAAGTCCTGCAGTTTTCCCTGCTTAAAGTCTATCACTTATTTTCAACCAGTGTACATCAATCTTTTCTTTTTGCTAGAATCACCCTCAAAAATTAGTATCTACACAGACTCATGGTTAGCAGTGTATTTTCCCTGAACTCTTATGTTTTGGAAATATTTTTTAAAACTGCAAATATGGTTGAAACAAACATATGGTAGAAACCACACTTAGATTTAAATTGGTTACATTAGGGAAGGGGGGTGGAACCAGAAGAGAGATTTCTGCCATTTGTGTACAATTAAGAAGTGAAAACTTTCATCATCACAATGGCAGAAGAAACATCTCCATACCAGATGTAACCTGATCGTCTCAGTTTGTTTTGTCAGTTATTTAAATTTCACCAAAAGCTGCACACAGACATTAACACATCCCACGATCAGGAGCGTGGTCTGCCTCACTGAAGCCCTCCAGCAGTTCAAAAATCAGCATTTGAGGTTAGGAGGGCCCTGACAAACTAGAAGTGATGTGTTCAAGAATTCTGTGCAATCGCAGGTAAACAATGCAAGGTCTGGATTGCAGGACCTGCCCGTGGTCAGGGGAACTTTGGAGCTCCAGCTGCCCCTGCTGGGGTCCTCCTAAACTCTACAGGGGCTCAAAGCTCTGGGTTCTGGCATCAGATTTCAGACCTACATTTAGACAGCTGAGTACTACTTAAGATGACCAATATCACAAAAACACATTATTCCTATCCTTCCTTAATTCCAGTCACTCGCTCTAACGGCTCTTTGCTCAGGAAAGCACAGTTCACCTCCAGCCTGGAATACCTTTATTGTTTGAGATTTAGGTTGCAGCTCGCTGAAAAATGCTGAAGACAGCCAGACTTAAATCACCCATGAGAATTTTTGGCAGGCTGAGCTGTCTATAATGCAGTCAAATCACGTACTAAAAATCGATTTTAGCAATGCTTTGGATGCAAACACTCTCAGATGACTTTTAGATAAGCTGACAAACCAAGGAACATAGGAAACACAAGCACAGGTGTATTGTGCTACTGCATCACTGACAAGTAATATTCTCTGAGGCTGGTTGGTTGGTTGGTTTTTTTAGGTAACAGGAGAGAAATATTCTAGAGCAGCACTAAAGATACACTTGGACAAAATACTGTAAGTGGGCAGAAAGAGATTTTACAATAAATCACCTAGGCAGTTAAAGCAATAACTTAAAATTCTGCTCCTGAATATAAAAATGCTGACTATGATGGGAAAAGTGTTGTCCATCAAGTGTGTATCAAACTGTCAGCTGCTGACGACCATACCAATGACAATTAATCTGCTGCCTACTTCCAAATTACCCCTGCCTGGGCAGATAGACAAATTATTTTCTTACCTGCAGATGCCTCCAAATATTTTTTTCAGAGCTCTTTCTGAGCAAATCACAATATTTCAAGACACTCATTATGCATTTGCATAGACACACAAATGTAAAATTTGCACTTCAGCATGGACAACTCTTGCATACAAGAGCTCTGAACAGACACAAAATAAACAACGACCATTTATATCCAGCTGCCAAAATTGCGTCTTGCAACGAAACAGGTCAGGCCCTGGAAACAAAGTTACAATCACACTTTTAATTTATATTTAAATACATAAAATACTAATATATGTGCCTATTTTTCTCCCTTTTATCAGACGATTTTCACATTAACAGGCATAAGACAGTTCTTCTGGTCAGCACTTTTTGAGAGCACTAAGTGCTCAGCGTGTGCAAATCTGGACACCCTCAGATATATTGTTTGCCACTGCTTAAGGCATCGTGGAATGGTTCTGCTGTGTACTTCAAAAGGAGCTGACATGGGCTTGTAGGTTCTACCTTTGATGGTACTGCAGAGCTTTTTTTTTTGTTATTTTTTAAACAAGCAGTGCTACGATGATGTGATTTCTATGTTTAAAGCTAACTCAAATTGCTTATAATAGCACCTATCAATACAATTTCAAATCTACAGCTAGGATTCCCCAAGTGCACAGTGCACTTCTTAAATTCCCACGGGCAGATTAATGAACTAGGAGGGTGAAACAGTTAAGACAATTAAATCTACAAACAGGTGAAAAACCAGTTCTGCAAGAGCTGTCTTTTACACATCAACCCAGCAGAAAGTACTTCCCTATCACTCCAAATGAGGCAGAATTTTTCTTACAAAGGAAAACAAAAGCAGTGGCCTACAAGTAAAATTCAGGACTGGCTTTAAACAGATATTGTTCTGGGGTATTTTTCAGTGCTACTATTTTTTTTTTTTAATTTCCTCTGATTATATGTGCTATAATGAATTAAGTCAGGTTTCAGTTAAGAAGCACAAGAACCGTTCTCAGATTTTATTACCAGAATGGAATTTCTTTGGTGTTAGCAGAGCCTAATGAAACAACTATGGAATGTTTACATTTACAGCTTTTGCAGTTTCCGAGATGGACATGTAATAATCACCTACACACATTATTTCAATCATAAAAATCCTGTTTTCTGGAGCAAAATCCACATCCATACAATAAGAAGTTAATCACTTCTCAAGATACTACGACATATCCATCTACAGAGGATGTGCAAATAATGCTGGTACTTTCTTCTTATTCAAACACTTTTCTCAAAAGAGCTTCCAGAAGGACAGGACTTGAGTTTGCATCTTAGTCAGGAATTCTTTCCTTGCACTTAAGGTCATAACACGTGCCAGAAACAGAGTAATTTCAGGATCTTCTCACCCCTGCCAACACAGTGCTCCTATTTTCAGCTCCTCATCAGACAGACACAGAGCACCCAGACTAACAGGAGTCCGGGCAACACCACCACTCTGGTCCAAAGGATACAGGCACCACATGGAAGAGACTGGGTAAAGGGGGAAGAGCCACAACAGAGCCCTGGAGCAAAGATTAACCAGCTCACAACAGGCAGTTGTGATTATTTTTTTCCCCTCCAACTCAAACTCAAGCAAAATGTGCAACTCTTTCCCTTGCTGGGCACGCTGCTCGGGAAGTTTTGTGAAAACAAATTGGCTATTACAAAAAAAAGCAGCAGTGCTTTTCAGGCTTTCTTTTATTCTTGTACAAGTGAAGCATCTTCATCAATCTCACTATTTTCCACCCACTGTACATCCTACAATTTATGTCTCTAGGCACAAGGTTAAAAGTTACGGTCACTTCAAACATCGTGTGTTTTTCAATTATTATTTTGGGGAGAAAAAAAATGCTGTGCTACATGAGAATTTGCCTACATACATATACAAACATGGAGGGGTTGCTTTGGTTTTGACTGTTTGTTTGTTTGGGGGAGGTTGAGGTTTGGGGGTTTTGTTTGGATTTTTGCTTTGCTTGGTTATTTTTTAAAGGTTAATATCCTTCCAATGGCATTCAGATGTCAAAACAAACTGAACTCCAGATATACTTTAAACACAAGCTGTCTTAGTCATCCAACCTGCTGAACACAGCAAGAAGTATTCATCTTATTAAACACATTAGGCTTTTAAACAGCGTATTACCTGTAGTTACTGAATTTAAATAAATCATTTTGGGTTATATATCCTATAAGATTTTAAAACTAATAGATCTTAGACTCTCGCGCCTTATTTTTATTCACAGACTGAAAGCTGAAAATAAGTATTTCTTCTATTTCAATTCCCAGCCCATTTCTCAACTTCAAATGAAATACTTAATGAACTGTACTAGTTGAATAAACTGACACAAAGAAAATATTCTGTGCACCTGCAAAAGAGGCCATGCTGCCAAAAGCTGGTTTAGCACTTCAGCTAACATCAGTTACAGGTGCTTATGCAGTCACTTTTCCACGGTTCAATGATTTAATTTTCTTTAAAACTTTGGCAGCTAAACTGTACAGCTTGAATATCACTTTGGCAGCATTTTATTCCAAGTAGTAGAGCTGCAAAGTAATTTTTTGGAGTATTTTAATTGTATTTTAAAGGATGATCATAAATTACAGCATTAGTACACATTTCTGTAATAATTAAATATGACCGCTGGTTTGCATACCTAATTTAAATTAAGAACCTTTTCTCTTTTGATGTTTCCATAAAAAGAGATGTCTTACTATTGCAGATGTTATTATTTTCTATTCTGGTCATGGTAAACTAGTTTTAGTTTTAAATTTCAATCTTGTTCCTGACAATTTTCAAAGATAAAACAGTGAAACCTCCTGAAGCTGAAACTTTCCGTGAGGCTGGAAGGAATAAGAAAAGAAGAGGAGCAATACTGGAACTACCTCACCCAGTATCCTGAATCTAAAAGCGGCAGCAAAGACTCAGGGAGAAAGCCTGAGGGTGTTGTGTCCTACCAGCTTGCAAAAACTAACCTTTGAAATGTTTCCAAATCTGTGTGGCATCTAGTGACCATGTTCCAAGACACCCAAGAGCCACATCCTGTGAATTTGTTTAATCACATTATAAGTCATCAATTTTTTATATGTTACATCAAATTTTATAGTTAATTGAAAACTTTGTGAGAAAATCAGTGCAGGGCTGTTTTGCTTTGCAACTTGTTGAACTACAGCTGTATTGGATACTCGAGTTTTCACATGGTGAGGAAATTGAATAATAACTTCTTATTGATCTAGCACCTTAAGACCTTTAGCTGAAGTCCCAATTGTTTTAACTTGAACAATTTCAAGCTATCAATCAGCCAGGCTTAGCAGGCTCATTTTCCACCTGAAATACACATTTTGCTGTATTGCCTCAGAGCTAATACACCACAAGTTCTGTACAGAATTATAAACAGACACACTGTGCTCTCACTCAACTCTAGAGGGTACTGACAGAGCCTGCACTACGGTTTTGAAGCATGATATCATCCTACAGCCTTTCAAAACCTTCAGCTGCAAATACTTAGCTAAGTGGGTTGGTCTTTTTGAAAGATACTATTTCTAAAAGCAGCTATGAACCATGATACAAAAATGCCAACAAAACCAGCAATGCCCCAAAATCCATGAAACGGGCAAAATCTGAGTAAAAGCACCCACATCAAAACATGTGTGTCAAAAAACACCATTGACTTTTATGATTGAATTTATTCCATCATTTTAAGCCCCATTCATTACCTTCCCCAAGGCAATGAAAGGCTGGAAATCAAAATCCCAGCTAGACAGCTACTGCGGAAAACTCTCTAACTTGTGATGCAAAAATTTTTCTCTCGAGTTAACGCATTTTCATGAAGATACTCCTCTTACTCCAAAGTAAGGCATATTAAACAGAGTGCAAAGGGAATACAGACAGGCAGAATAATTGATGAGGAACAGTCTTTGGGGAAATCAGAGACAGAAGGGCTATTAAAAAGAGGAGAGATACTTTGGTAACAAACTATGCACATAAATTTATTACCTGTCCTAGCACTAAATTCCTGGGTACAGTGAAAGGAAGGAAAGACTGGCTTGTTTTGTAAACAGGCAGCTCAAAGACAGAAAACCACACGGAAGTTTTATATACATCTCTACAGAAACCATTACTGTATTCTTTTGCTGCAACACAAAGATAAAGCAAAACTCATTTCCGTGAATCAAGGACAACTAAATAAGACCAAACTTAAGTCACGAGGTCAAAACACACCAGACTTTGCCTCTGACTGCAATGAAAAGTTATCTTCAAACCTTTAGCGTGCCTGAGAACAAAAACCATTTGTTTCTGAAATGCAAGTGGACTTGAATTGATCATCACAATTCTTTTAAAGCAGATTACCCTGGATGCCACCGAGGAGAAAAATCTATCAAGTAAAGTGTCATCCTCACCATGCCTATGGCAAACAGCAGAGAACACCACTTGATATCATTACCATGAGAGGAGCCCTCCAGTGCAGTGAAAGAGAATACAGCCATATTTCCTTAAGGAAATCAGCAGCATTCCCTCAAACCACGAAAGAAAGCAGCATGTTTGTCAGTAATGCATTTCTTTTCAAATTGTTTCTGGAATGCAGTACACTCCACATTACTGAGGAACATCAGTAAACTGACACTGCAAGATTAAGAAGAAAAGGATGGCTTTTATGCAAGAGTGTCCTTCCTACTTACTCTTGTATGCTATATATAAGGCATTAGCAACACTTGGTTTATCAGATTAATAGTTTCACATTGTGTGCTTTCACAGATTTTAAAAATACATAATAATGGTTTCCTCTGTATTTAAAAACACAGTCTGCATATCTGTAGTATCTCAACTCCAACTTGAAAGAGGACTAATCAAATATATGTTGTTTAAAATGCCCCCAAGCTGACTTACAATGCTTCCACTTCAAAGAGGATGAGAAAGAAAATAAATTCTTTCCGAGCTCTGAAGTTACACAGAAATTGTCAACATCCGTACCCTAGAGGTAACAATTTAATCCCTGTCAGGCCTATCAGGGCAGAAACTTCCAAAAACTCCTGGGAAAACCTTCCCTTCAATTCCCTCAGACTTACAAACTATGACATTGCCAATGAAAGCACCTCTGCTGACTGACTTAGCAACCCAAACACTTAAGGCAAATCAAAGTGTTTTAAACGCTCCCATGAAGCGCGATTTGAACTAGAGAAACCCCCAAACCACAGGAATACATTAAGCTAATTGAGTGTATTCTCTGTCTGAAGCACCTCCAAGGCAACTCCCTATGAGTGCAAAGCAGCCTTTTCCAAATGTCAAAAAGACATGGCCAGAACACCATCAACTGCACCAAAAATGGAAATTAAAACCTTCCAGGCTACTACTCTTATTATCCTGCCAGCCTTTCTGAGGGTTGAAGCATTCCCAGAAATCTCTGTTTTCAGGGGGAAAAAAAAATGTTCACTGAGAAGAAACTACATTAAGTGTCCAGAACCAAAAGAACTGACTACTCAAAAGCACAAGTGCCTGCATGTAGCTTTAACTCCCAACTCCCTTTTAGTGATAGATGTGCAGGTATGTGCATATAAAAGGAGAAAATCCCAGAGATTTGCTATAAAACAAAGCAATGCAGAATTTGAAATACTGAAGTAAGACCTTTCAGTGGGAAAACCAAGACACTGCTCTCTCCATTCAACAGTGAAATGCTGCAAAGGGAGGAGTTAACTCCTGTAGTTTACAAGAGTATTTTAACCTGCTATCAATAACTGTTACAACGAATTATTTCTTTATCTAATCTCAACTTTAAATGAAGTTACTATATTATACTAGTAAAGGTATCGATCGATTAAGAGCATAATTTTATTGTAATAGCCAACAAAGTAATCTAATTGTCTCTGCTTCCAGACTGTACTTAAAAAACAGCTTCAGGACTCTTCAAACTAATTCCCAAATAAAGGGAAAAAGATTAAATAAAACGACAGAAAAAAACCCCCACCCCAACAANCAACAGGAAAAAAAAAAAAACCTCAACAAGCAAACAAACAAGCAAGCAAACAACAAAAAACCATGGAGATGCCTACTTTAAACATTACTTTTTCCATATCTTAGTATTGAAAAGCAACAAGTATCTTCAAAAACTGCCTGGTTTCCTCCAGGCGAAATCCTGACTACTTAACACCAAGGAGATGAGCAAGACAAAAGCAACAACTAATTTTGTGTGCACTCGATCATCATTTACCAAATGAAGCAAATAAAGCACTGAGCCAGCCATGAAGGCATTTCCAGCTCAGAGCGACTCGTCCATAAAACGGATCCTCCATAAATAAATTAGTGCTCTCTCCTTCCTGCCCATATGGACTGGAAAAGGAAAAAAACAAATTGACATAATGAAAATATCTCCCCCCCCCTTCCTGCTCCACGACCTGCCATGTGGGGAAAACCACTAGAAAACAACAGTAGTAAACTATGAGGTGCAAAAGGAAAACAGGAGCACTACTGGCACGCTTACAGGTGCACAGAAAATTACAAGATGGTTTATGAGGGTCATAATCTCTTTCCTTGAGACCTGTGTTACCTTACACTCAGCAGGGGCTGAAGTCATGCAGCTACAAAGCATTCAACACGCTGTGATTCCACCACTCATTGCAGGGTTTTGTCTATACCCAGTTTTATAATGAAGAAACATGGTAAAAAAAAAAAATAATAAAACAAAAGGCAGTGAAGAATCCGCAATGGTGTTTGGGGTTAGAGATGTTGAGGTTTACCTCCAACACATTTTTCAAATGTGCACCAGCTATTTAGTTGCCTGTATCATTCTTTGAAAACTGTTGTCATGGCCACAAGATTATTGTACTCTGAGAAATTCTGCTCGCGAGAAAGAGTTCTGCAAGACAAGCTCTGCTGCCATCTTAGCAACTGTCTCAATGCTCCTGTATCCACAGAAATAAAATCAGTAATTTCTTCCCTGTTTCAAACAGCTGCCTGAACACATTAAACATCTGTGTGCTTCTCTAAATTTTGTGATATACCTTAGCACGTGCTTTACACCATTTGTATTGTAGCATTAAATGTTTCCTTCACGCCAAACTGGGATTTTCAGTTTCTCACCTTAAAAGACATTGTCAGCAACAGCACCTGATAATCCAGTGGTGGTATGGGGCAGGGAGGGAAGCACTTAAATCTCTTTGCACCTCTCCTCATGCTATGGGCACAGAAAACACCGTATCCATGAGCACTTGGAGTCCTCCTGCATTTTTTTTCTTAAATATAAGAACCCACAATTTCACCTGTTTTTGAACAGAGCTAGCTTTAAATTAGAGCAGTATTTATAACAAATAGCTGAATAATTTCCTGAAATGTTTTAAGGAGATATATACTAAGAAAGTTATTTGATATCAAGTAAATTAAACTGACTTTTTGCTCTGAAGTTTTGCCGATATATGAAAGCAATGTAAAATATAAGGTTATTTTAGCTTTTGAGTCAAATATAAGATTGTTTTCATTCTGGCTCACTTTCAGAGTTACAGATGATAAAGGGGAAAATAAAGAGTAACCAACTACATCATGGAAAACCTAAGATTTCAGACAGTCAATCCATTATATGATCAGTATATGATTCTAAAACGGCAAACAGAAAAACACCCTCCAAAGAAGTAACCACACAAGAAAAACACCAAAAAGTAAAATTATTGCTATCTCTATCTAAACAGGAGGGGCTTTAAGGTTTGGTATGATATACAATTAACCCAGCTAGGTCACATATACCATTTATAAAAGACAGGAGGGTGTTAAGGCAGTGTCTCATGTGGCTCTTCCAAGCCAGCGGCAGTTCTCTCTTGTCCGACAGGAGCCGTGTTTAGTTTCACCTGCTTCTTCAGCACTAAGCCTTTCACAAGCAGATCATTAGCCACACATCGTTTCTGCATAAAACCACGGGCCTGATTTCGTAAAATATACAACATCCAACAGAAGTCAACAAGCACAATCTGACAATTCATACAACGATGAATCCCCTGCATCTCCTTCCTAAAAGCATTCTGGAAAATACTCGGAAAGGGAAGTGCACGATGGTTCTTGAAGCACAGCTCTACCATGAAATGTAACACTATTTTCCTACATATATATTCAATCACATTGTTGCTCTCAAAATAAGAACAGCTTTATAAATTAATATTATTTATTTCTGATAGCAAGTGGGAGTCAATTCAATAATTAGACAGGAAGCCAGACTACCGTGGTTCATGCATCAATGATATTGATGCAACCAAATTGTCCTTCTATTTCTTCATTTACTTTTCAATTTGCCTCTAATGGAAAGAGCCACATAATTTAAGGGCCAGGGACTTGCACACAAAAGACAAATGCAAAAATTAAGTCTAAAGAACTGTAAACCATGATATAAAATCCAGAAGAAAAAAACAAATACATTTTAGAGTACAAACTAAGTTACAGGAATAACAAGAAGAAAATCTTTCACCTATCCTGTAAAACAAACCAATCTGAAAGAGAACCAGTGAGACAAACCCATTACATTTATGATCTCTTCTTTTAAGAAGCAAGCACCATTCTAACTTCAAATATATGTTAGTATCACACTGAAAACAAAACAGAACCCTGACGACTCTTTCCACATTACATTTCTTTATGCCCTACAGTAGGATTTCATAAATACTAGGAAATTAACTACGTGGTAGCTTTCTGACGAGCTCAAGAGCTTGAGCACTTAACTGCTTTACATAAAATTGTGTGAAGCTGAAGTACTCCTCTCTCCAATCCTCAGTTTATGTAACAACAATATGCAAGACAAAACACCTTTTTTTTTTTTAAACAGTGCTCAGAGGTATTGGAGAACAATCTCTACTTTCTGAAACATGCTAAAATGTGGTAACAGCGCAATTTAAAAATTTGCAATAAATCAAGTGGCAGAACTTTCAACCACCAAACCTTGAGCTGCAAGCTATTCTGTATCCCATGTTTAGCAAAAAACACAGACAAATACATACATGTTATATCAATAATAAGTCTTGTATCAAGATTTTTACTTATGAGAAGTTCCTATGGACCATTAAATATGGAAAAGATTTTTCTATTTTAGAATACAGAAAAAACAGACACAATCCATTAACACTAATTTTACTCTGAAAATTCACATGCAGCTCGAATTTAAGAATTTCTACAGCAGGCACAAAAATGAACACCGACTTCTGTTAGAAGCTAAGTTACACAGCTTCATCCAGTGAACTTTAGTTGAAATTTTATTTTAGCTCACTGCTCTTATTAATTAGCCTTTTCCCTTAAAAAAAGTAATTAAAATAGACAAGTGAACATTCCATTTCTCAAGCTGCAATAAGCCTACTCCATGAGAGGAGCACAGCTAGAGACAGCACTTCTACCCTTCCCCCAGATTTTATGGCACAGCATTTGGAGTCTGCCAGCAGCAATCAGGAGCAGGGGCTGAGCTGGGCAAGGGCTACTGGCGGGATGCAGAGCTGCCTCTCCTGAGCGTTACTCATCTGCTTCCCAGGCAGGCAGTCACAGCAGTCACCTTCAATCTGCTCCTGAAAGCTTCTGCAGCCAGTGCTTAGGTGACAGCTCAGCCTACTGTCAGTCCAAGACAGTTCCTCCAAACTGCTTTGTGTGCATCGTACAAGACTCCAGCTGTTTATAACTGGAATCCAGTCTGAACTCCTGGCCATCCAGGCACACTTAACGCAGGGCCCAGAGCTCATACTGCAGCTCCCTCTGATGTAAGAGGGAATCCAGAAGCAGCCTTTTCCTAATCACAATCTGCTCACTTGAAAGTCAGGAAGGCAAACGGGCCCAGTTGTGCAACTTCTTCAAAGGTGAAGAGCTGAACTCTTTACAACCAGCATATTCCTCTTCCCACCTCCCACACCCAAACCAGGGCACCAGCTCAGGTAACTGGCAAAAGTACTTGCCCACAGCAGTTTTACACTCAGTGAACCCAGGTTACTCAAAAAAATAATAAAAATTTAAAATAAAAAAAAAGCTGGGATTTTTTTCAATGATTATGGTATTTGGAAATACTTAACAAAGGTTTCATTTTGTTTCCTCTCAGAACTCTAGGATGGATTGTCAGCAACTCCTGGCCCAGCACAGGACACCCTCAAGAGTCACACGGTGTGCCAAAGAGAGTTGCCCAAACGCCTCATGAACTCTGTCAGGCTTGGTGCTGGGGAGCCTATTCAAGTTCCCAAACACCCTCTGGGTGAAGAACCTTTTTCCAATATCCAACTTAAACCTCCCCTGACTCAGTTTCATGTCATTCCCTCGAGTCCTGCTCCTGATCACCAGGGAGATCAGCGCCTGGCCCTGCACAAGAAAGCTTCAGAGCACAGCGAGGTCTCCCTCAGCGTCCCCTTCCACAGGCTGGACAGACCAAGGGACCTCAGACACTCCCCAAATGGCGTCCCTTCAAGGCCCCTCACTGAGCTGCAAGGCAAACAACGGGATGCTAAAAAGTAAATAAATCTTTAAATATATAAAATTGGATTACAGACATACACAGAAAAAGAAAAATTAGGGAAAAAAACATATAAGATATACATACCCAGTTTTAGAGCAGAAGGAGTCACTTCAATCTCACCAATGGGTTGAAAGGCAGCCAGCTGAGTTGCTACCTCAGTCTCAAAGGAGTCCGGGCTATTTCTGTCTGTCAAATTCCCATTGGTGCCATCAGTCTTACGGGGAGTTTCTTGTTCGTCATAAACGGCAATCAGCTATCAAAACAAAAGATAACACCGTTTGTATATTTAAAGTATTTCCAAACTTCACTCTTAAAAAAATAAAAAATAAAATAAAGCTGATACTCCCTTTTGAAGTACAAAATAATGATTTTATTCCAGAATAGCTAACAACTAACACAGAGATTCCAGCAAGCACGGACATTTGTGTTTAGGTACATTGACTTCAACATGACTTAAGTATACGCTTCAGCACTGCCCTGTGCTGACACACATTTCTCAGAGTTAGCACGCTCCCATTAGTGAGCATTTTACATTATTTCAAAACACTTAGAGATGAGCATGTTTTAAAACACAGAACAGCGTTTAATTCTTGGGGGTAGAGGCTGTTATTAAGTCTAAGAAATGTTAGTGCTACTGACTGACATGCTGCACAAAGGTAACGCAACCACAGAAGCCGCACTGAGCGAGCAGATGCACATTTCATTTGTAAGAACATAATGACTACATTCCAAGGGCAGCATCCATCCAGCACAACGACAGAGCACGAGGCCTCCCCAGCTGCCCAACCCGCGTCTCCGTAAGGATGGAAGTTCCTTGGTCCAGTTCCTTGGTCCACACTTACACCCGACCCTCCTCCACCCACCAGGCATCTGTCCCTTCCTCCCATCCTGCCCTGCCAGTCTGGACCAGCCACACATTTCTGGAAACTGCCACTCAGTCCCTGGCTCTTACACTACTCCAGGCACACTGGAAGGCTGCAAAGTCTGCTGTCCAGGGTCACACCAATGTGGCCATGAAAATGATAAAAATCACTCAAATAATTTATTTTTTGGTAACCTCTGCTAACCTGGCCTTTCACAAAGATTATCCTTTTGGTTTCTATTAATATAAAGTGATCAGACAGTGGCTATGCAGCTTCATCAAGAAGTGACTCACACACGTGTGGCTGGGTGCAAATTGTATTAAAGTCCCAGGAAAACAGTTATGCATGTCATAGCTCTGGGAAAACAAACCAAAATATGATTTAAACTAAATAGAAGACATGATGTTCTCAACTCTGGGATGCTTGGCACTCAAGTCCTCTCCAAAAACAGAGAAGGTAAGAGCAGCAGTTCAAGTGTTTTTCCTACCCCAACACCTGACGTGACATAGTTCTCGTGCCATTTAAATGGCAAACACTTCGCCCAAGGTGCTCATTTATTTTACTTTTTCTGAACTCCTTCAGATTATCTTACTATATTCCCAGCTAATCATGAAAAATACCACAACACACACAACTGGTTAGGCAACATCAAGATATACACAGAAACGAGTTTAAAGGATTGATTTACTACTTTTTATCTTTCACTGTGTTATTTTAAGGTATGCCTAAGCTCTTACTCATAAAAATACGAGTACATCAAATCTCTTCTGACACTTCCAAGGAGTGTCAACAATTATATCCTATGAAAAACAGTATACTGAAACAAACGTTTAAACAAACTCATTTGCCCAAGGGAAGAAATGAATGTATAAAGGAAAAGGAAAGAAAAATCCTGAAGTGCTTCTAAAAGGAAGAAACTGACATTTTCAGGTCTTCCACTCATTTATAATTTGGTTGCTAGAAATGTGTCAGCTCCTATTTACCAAGGCACATTTCAGATACATACAAAACCCTTTAAATAATTAGGTAGAAACTTGCTCTCTTTTTCCATGTGAAGCTTGTTTCCTTTCCTTGGCCATACTACTAAATTTTTATAACACACAATTTGCTTTTTACTTGTCCAAAGCATATAGAAAAGATTCACTCCAATAACAAGGACAGCTCTCTTTGTAGTTTATTCCTGCATAACATGTAAAGTACCCAAGTGTTCACACTGCATTTGTTATGTCCCAAAATTACATATAGCCAAAAAGGCTGACTGAGATCCAGATATGAACAGATCACAGCAATTTCCTCCAGTACCAAGAAGAAAAAACATCAAAACCCCCATCTTATTGTATCTTTCATTTGTTTCTAAAATGACTATTCATGTTCCTGCTATTACGGCAGCTCATCCTGATTCAGAGCTGATCCCACCAGCATTGTATACCAAAAGGTTTTGCTTTCTCAGTCTCACTTCTGCTGTGGAAATTTAATTTCTGTGAAAGAGGCTGTTACTAATGAAGAGGAAATTGGAGATTGTGGAGGACCGTGGCACTGAAAGCACTTTAGGTAATAGCATGATACAAAGTTCATTTGAGCATCCACAATGCAGAATGGAATAGATGGAACTCAGCTGTGATTTGATGGGAACGACTGAATTCCTGGACCAGACCAAACTGCATTTCCCCTTGGTTTCACACCATAGAAATCATATTAAATAATATATCACTTTGGAATATTTTACACTTACTGCCCCAAGATGCTGCAGAGGTGATTAGTGGGAACAGGGTTAAAAAAAAAAATTAGAAACAGTCATGGCAAACACCAGGAAGAACAGTTACATAGGTAGGTACAAGCACTACCTCAGTCTCAGAAACCACCAAAACATGTAGTAGTATAAACCAAAAGGGCAAACCAGGACAAACTGATGCTATAATTACTTCTCTGTCCTTTCTGCAAGTATTTTCCACTGGTCACAGGCACAGACCAGGGCAGCAGCCATGTGCTATCGCATACTGTGGCTTCTAAGCACCTCACCTTTCCTCAGTCCTCTAAAGTTCAAATGAATCTTGTGCAGAAATGATAATATACAGTTATTTTAACAGGCAAAGTCAGGTCGCAGACTCCCGACACTGTGAGATACGGCAGGCACCTCACCTACCTGCCACAGCCATTTATTTCCCTGCATTCCCAGCAAGGCTGCTCCTGCTCCTCACCACAGTCACCTGTCCCTTCCCCAGGCTGGGTGACCGCGTCCCCACAGCTCCTTCCAAAGGGCTCCTCAGTGCAGGGACACGGGTGGGTGGGCGCTGCTCCTGAGGACTGAGGGACTCCTGCACCCAAAGGCCCTGCCCTGCACAAGGGCATCAGTGGGGCCCGCCCCACCTGCGGATGGCCCAGGTTAAAGTAAAGTTTTGACTGCAATGACGATATCCTCGTGTCACCTCACGTCCCTAAAGCACCTGCCCTAGCACTGAGGTTACAAGTCAAACTCCTTCCCTCACACCTGCTCAGAAATGAGCTGGGCTCAGGCGGGATGAGGGGCAGAAATCAGAGCACCCAAAGCAGATAAAGCCCCTGAAGGATTACAAGCATGGGATCTGATGCTTCTGCCAGCTCTGTCCCCCTGCCACTCCATTCACCAGCCAAGAAGGCTGAGCACACCGAGACGCACTCCTCTCCTCCCAACTCCTGCAGCAGGGCCACGAGAAGAGATGGCCACACCACTCCCCGGCCCAGCTGTCCCCACACCAGCACTGTGCTGCCACACTCCAGGCCGGAGCAGACAGGGCACAGCTGCAAGCCCACACCTGGAATACAGCCTGGCAAACGGCTTGGAAGAAGATTCCACCCCGAGCCAGAGCACACAGGCTCAACACCTGCCTGGAAACAGGAAACCTCTTACTGCTGACATTCTGTGAGTGACTTCTGAGGGAAACCCACAGATCCTTAGTCTACACCCAGGCACTATTTTGACAGATTAAAATAAAACCGAGGAAAATCTATTCCTTTGCGGTATGGAACACACCAGTAATTAAGTAACGTGATCTAAACTCCCATTTTTTACGGAGTGTGGAAAGGAGATGCTACAGTACTGCCTGTGGAGGTAGCAAAGATGTGATGCCTTTTCTTCTCAGTGAAATAAAACAGCCATTTGTTTTCTAAAATATTTATTCGGGAGGGAACTCTTCAGGACCACAGTTGCAGCAGCATCTTATCAGTAGTAGTTCTAACACAAATACACTGCTAATCAATCAAAGTATTATAAATATCTACTTCAGCCTTTCAAAGGGAATTAATACAATTACGGTTATGTAAATTAACTACTCAAAAATAATTCTCATAATTGACTTCTCATTTCCAGTATGGAGAATTCTTTAATTGGAACAGATTGTCAAAATCTTCTGATTGAAAAGAATTTCAGGATACATTAATTAATCCCCATAAACATATCAATAAAACAACACCACTGCTTGCAGCATTAGTTCATTCTTTACTAGTCCAGTATTTAGGAATATAGAGAATTCGGTAGGTCAGCTGACTGAGGTTTTCTTAACACACCAAAACATTACTACAGAATTGTAAATTGAGCTATTTGTACAATTTTGCACACTTGCTGTAGTCGGGCATCTCTGTTTTAGAGATTATTTAAAGAACATGAATATTTACTGTAAAAGTGATATCCCTATTTCTGTATAGGTGAAATGGTTCTACAACCATTATTATTGCTATTGGAGTATCTATTAACATCCTACCAAGTCACACAGAAAATCAATAAATTATCAGAATTTAGTTCTTATTCATCGTTTTTGATTACTAAACTCTCTCTGCCGACACTGACACAGTCACAACACAAGGCAGCAGTAACGAACACCTCCATTTTATTAGCATTTCTGGTGGTATCTTATTACAAGGCATGGCGATACAGCCAAATATTAACTTTGCATGCTGCCCCGTGGCACAATTCTTCCAATACTTCACTGATATTTCAGCTGCAAAGCTTGCAGAAAAGCAAAAGAAGATTATGTACAAGTTCTGCTCCCAAACACTGGATTAAGATCCAGAGATGGGCACACAGTGCAGCTGTGCCTCGTTGGGCTCTGGGACAGACACCACACACACACACGGGAGGCAGCAGAAGAAATCCTTCCGAATTACTAATGCAGCAGTTTTGGTCCAGTTCTCACTAATTAAGCTTAATTAAACATAACTTCATGGAGCTTCAGAATTCTAAAGAAAAACATCCTCACCTTTAAGAAAATAGCAGCAATTTTAAGGCACTTGTTTGTTAAGTCGGAAAGAGCCGAGTTTATACTGCCCTATACATAATTTTAAATAAAAGGTTTCATAATTATTTCTCTTCAAACTACACTTTTGACAACTAGATTATTGTTAATAAGGTTAAAACCTGTATATTTTACTAGCTTTTCTGTACTGAATTAGAAAATAGGCACCACCACTTCCCTTCTGACCCCAAACACTAGGCATTTACATGAAGTACTAACAAAGAAATGGCAAAATACAAGCTTGTTTGCAATTAAATTAATCAGCTTTCAATTACTGTCAGGATAAAATCACTAGGAGAAGTTCTCAGTCACAGGCTAGCATTGGTAGGTGATTGAAAAGATACAATTTCCAACAGCTGAAATTATATACTCAAAAACACAAAAAGCAATTAAATGCTCAACTTCTATTAAATTTTTCATTCAAGTTGGATGGAAATTTTTCCTCTTAATTTTTTTTTTCCCCACATTCACTTTACCTAGATTCTTCTCTCACTTAGGGACAACCAGAGACAGTAAAATTGTGGATTTATTCCAGACTTGTTTGTTTCCTGTTTAGGTACTCTGTCCATGAGTGCAAATGTCCATTTAGGAAAAAAAGACTTTTTTAACCATATATTTACTTCTGATAGCTGGTGCTCCGGTGAGAGTGGTTCTCAGTTACTCATAAAATAATGTGGCTAAAAGATTCTCCATTTTGGGGGTCCATTAGCAAAAGACTTTTCACAGAGAGCACCTGAATTTTAACAAAGAGCTGTCAGGAGGAGAGAATGAAAAGCTCAGTGACTTTTTCACTGAGCTTCAAGGCATAAGGAGAAGTGATGGCTTAAGCTGCAGCACAAACTGATGCTCACCACAGGACATTACCTTGTTCTCTGGTCCCTCAGTTTGGGATCTGTAGAACTAATCTTGCATTTATGACTAGACATACATAACAAAGAGACACAGCATCTCTGTATGTGACACACTGACACCAGAACACAGCAATGTTCAAAATAACACTTTAAAATAATTTCAAACATCAGAACTTCAGTGAGTCATACTTTGAACTTATGTCCTCGAGGGGACAAGAAGACTTCACATTGAGGCAAGAAGAGAGAGTAAAGTGCACCATTTGTTGAACCAAGAAAAGAAAATCATATTCACAAAGACATTGTGAAAGTTGCATTGGAACTCCACAAACCAATTAAGGTAAAATCAGATTTTATATATTACTTGCGAAAGAATCCTGTTCAAATGGTTAAAAGATGAAAGCCTGGTAACAGTGCAACACAGAACTAAGGTAATTAGGGTACCTCAAAATGGATGAAAGCGTTATTTAATTTTTCAATTTAAAACTTTCCTGGAGCTCTACCACCTTTCTTCAATATTCTTTCAAGGTATTCTTCTGGTATATACGGATGAGTGTTTGAAATGGTATTCTTGCATAATAGCATGCCTTGGAATTCCTTAAACTTAAAATAAAGGCTGTCAAGGAAAAATACCAATATACACACCATATGGCAAGCCTTCCTTCACACCTACACACGAAAACAAATTACAGATATATTACATGAAAGCTATGGTGATTAGCTCATCTTGTTTACCTACATGCCAAAACGACATACACCAAAGTGTCTCCCCAAAGACCACCTGACACTTTTCCTATCCTTGTTATTCGGATTTTTCAGTACTGTCCAAAAGCAGCCAAGAACAGAATCCTACTGCACACATACAAACACTGGTAACCTCTGCTCTGAAAACTTTCCAAGAATACAAAAGTATTAAATAGGAAGAGAAGCAGCTTGCCTAGCAGCTGCCAGGCTCAGCTCAAGACCCAACTATTTCAGGAAGAAGAAAAAGGAGTTTTTGAAAGGTCATGGGGAAAAAAAACAAAAACAAAAAACAAAGAAACAAACATTACCTGATTGATAAGCCCTTCTGTAATTCTTCTTCCTGTCCAACCTATTGCTCCGTGGGCACACGTGACTGTACTTCAAACAATGCAGCTGATTGGGTACTTAAGGTTGATATTTGTGTCAAAGTTTGATGAGCCCTTCAAGCATGACTGAGATGTAATTTTTTTAAGCCACTTAGTTACTACTTGAGAGCTGTTATGGAGATCCATAGCACAATACAGACATTCCTTGAGGGTTGACTTCGGGTAGCTTCCCTGGCAGATATAAATGCTAGTGCTAAAATGTCAAGGATTTATAATTATGATGGCGGATGCATAAAACACATAAAACAAGCCTTATTAGGGTTGATTGAAGTAAATATACCAAAGGACATTTCTCCTTTCTTCTGTAAAAGATTCATGCTCAATGCTATTTGTAGCCTGTCACACTCATTATGTTTTCACGTGAAACAGCTCCTGAGTTTTGCTAGATAACAAATGCCCTTTGCTTTTATTCTTGCTCTATCTAAGTGAAAAAAACAAATTGCAGAAGGAATACAAGACTGATTATTTCCTTTCTGCTTAACTTGAAACTAAGTACTTTCACCTATATGGACTTTACAGAAGATGAGCTAATTTTGAAGAGTCCATTTAAAATGGCACTATAAAAATGCAGATAATTAATACCAAAGACTGCATTATTTACAAGAACCATGCTTGTCAGATGCATTTATTGGAATCACTCATTGAAATGGAAAAATTTACTGTGCCATGAAATAAGTCTATACTTAGAAATGAAAGTGACATCTTAGTTAGTTACTATATTGTGAGTAAGCAGCAATGAGTTTTCACTCATAATATGAATTATAGCAACTTCATAACGTGAATTTTACCTTAGAATACTACTTCAATGCTAAATTACCTGCTTGGTTACACAACAGCACAAATTCCAGCTGACAGAACAAGCTGAGAGAGAACCCACAGTAACTCGGGATACTCCAAGCCACCCACGGTCCGCTGAGGCAGGGGGAGGAAAGCTAAATGAGGAGAGCTCAAGCTGCTCCCAGTTCCTACTGCAGCACAGACATTCCCACGCCGACTTTTAGCAGGCACCTTGCCTGCAATTCAACAGGCTTCTCTAGCATCCACCTCTTCTCACACCTTCCCAGATGCTTTCCAAGTCCTGAGCTGGCTTCAAATAACCTTTGGATCATAAAGGCACGTGAAAATCTTTGAAAATTTAAACCAAACTAAACTGTGGTGAAGAGACATTACACCACTTCAGCTAAGACCAAAGGGCTTTACTGGAACTTTTAGGAATTTGCACGGCTCTCCATACTCTAGGCAATGATTTATGATGCTGAAAAAATCTTTACTGAACACTTCAACCTTCTTATATTTTTTCAGATTCCATTTTAATGAGGGCCCACAGAACAATTCAGGTTGGAAGGGATCTCTGGAAGCCAATGGCCCACTCTTTCACTCAAAGTAGGGCCACACTCGCACTTGGCTTGAACTTCAAGTTGACTGTGGTTGCTCAGAGCCAAACCAATTTTTGTGCATCTCCAAGAATGAAAACTTCACAAGTCCCTGGGCTTGACCACCCCGGTAGTTCAAAAAAAAAGTCTTTTTTATCTTCACAGAATCTTGTGACCATTTAATGTGCATTACCTCTTCTTTTCATACTGTGGACTTCCTAGAAGGTAGGCTGTAGTCTCCTCTACACACTTCTCTTATCATATCAACTTCACTTACCCTTTCTCCCCAGGTCTCATGTTCAATCCCTGATCTTGCAGGTGATCCTGTGCTGAGCTGGCGTCAAACATGTCAATGTCTTTCTTGCACCAAAAGAGACCACAACTAAATAGAGCAGTCCCAGCTGTGGCCTCACGAGTGCCAAACAGATGGAACTGCTTCCCTTAGCTACTGTCCTGAGTGTGCATGCAGCTTTCTTCGATGCAAACCTGAGACGAACCTAGAACAAATTGTACCAGCTCACTCTTTCTTATTTCCTCTCATTGATTTGACAATTATGTGCAAAATTCTGCTTTAGCCCAAATTACTCAATGACAGCATATGAATTAGCTGGTTGTTTGGTTTAAACAGCTCTGATCTTTTTAGAGGACATTACAGGATGGGGCAATGGAACTTCAGACGTAGGGGGAAAAAAAAAAAAAGCAGCACAAAAAAATGCTTGAATTGTAAAACCCATCAGAAAGTGTAAAACCATCTGTACAGCATAGCACACACAACAACTTCCATTAGTACAGACAGGCTTGATAAATCTTGGGATGCTGCCACACGTCATGCAGTTCTCACACTGTGTTTCTGTCTGTGCAGAAAAACATTTCAGTATTTACAACTGCCAAGAGTCCTATTCCTACTGATGCCTTGCTTAGTGAGACTGCATTATTTGCCCTGTCTCTGACAGTTTATATGTCAGGCTCTAGAAAGGCAAAAGTAAGCTTACAAAACTGGTTGTCACCTTGATGAGGAAAGGTCTGTCCCTAATGATAAACTAATGCTACCAGTCTCTCCTAGTTTGTTTAATCCTGTCAATACACAGTATTATTAGGAACTTTCTGGTGCATCAAAATAAGGTATGCACAGCCCTTTGAAAAAACTAGAAAAGAAATACTTCTTGCCTTTCACATAGTGACCACAGCTGCAGAAGCATCATGACCTTCAGTAGAAGTCAGCAATCATGCCTCTAAAGAAAGCTCCTACACATCGTGATGCTCTCATGCACAAAATTTAAGACAGACGAACGTGAGGAGAGAGGAGAGACGTTTAAAAGAAATGCAAATCAAAAGTACCACCAAATTCCTCAGAATGTATTGAGTAATTGGCTAGGTCACATGAATTGTTGCACCACACTCACTGACAGAAGACTACAGAGTCAATCATTGTCACTCACAGAAGAATTGTGTTTTGTTTTTTAAAGACAAACCAGTTTATGAAGACCACAGCGACTGAAGAAGAAAGCTATAAAGTTATGAAGTCTCAAAGTCAGTAACAGGCAAATTTGTGAAATATTTAGGAACTTTGGAGGTAGTGCAATGGTGTCAAATACATATTCCCAAATGAATTACCAGAAGGACTAGAAAAAAATTATTTTGACTTGACACTGTAACACATAATACTGTGAAAACAATGAAACTAAAAGTAACATTTCTAGACACAGTCACATCCCTGGCAAAAACAAACACCCCTTCAATAAGAATTACTCATTTCAGGAATCAGTTGGCAACAGACATCCTACTGCTGCCTTGCTCATTATACTCCTTAAAATAATGATCTCCGTATTATAAACTTCAGTCCTTTCTTCACCCTAACATTAGCTGCCCACAGCATAATTGCATAGATAAGTTTCTTAATTTCTTAGTAAACAAATTAAATGTTGACATAGTGTCCAAGATCCACAGTACAATTGAACATCTTTTTAAGGTTTTCTGAGCGTTAAAATTCAGAATTTAACTGAGCAAAACGGTATTTGCAAAGCCAGTAGCAGCTACGTATGTACACACGTGTGTTATGCACACCTGGGACATGAAAGTGTTTGCAAGTAGACATCACATTAATACCCTCCTACTAACCCTGGAGTGATCCTTGTTATGCACCTGTGAACATATCCTATTCAAAGAGAACGCACAAGAAGAAACGCTCAAAAAATTACAATAGCAGTAACGTCCCTGTCGCTCCACAACAGCAACCAAAAGGTAAAACCAAAGCGTGTTCTCTCTAAGTAATATTGTAGCTGCTCATTAGATGGATTTTGACACAAAGCTCATTTCTAAGGCTGAATTTCAATACTCTAATAAGTACACTGTTGAACATTTACCGGATGCAAAGCTTTGTGTAACATTCAGCTATAAAAATGTGGACTGCAATTCTAACCTCTGAGCAATGATTAAAATTATCTTAACATTTCTTAAGGACACTATTTTCCGCAAGAAAAACCTTGAAAGAAAAGGGAACTTTTATGTTGTACTGAATATATTGCAATACACTGAGCATTGTTTCTTACCTACCCTAATTAAACTAAAAATTTTTATTAGATAATAAAAAACACTGAAGAATACTTTTAGCCAAGATGTGGGATTCAATTAACAGAGTCCTATCACTCCAAGTTAGTGGTTTAATGTGATCCAAAGCTTTCTTTTTTGGGAAAAAATAATCTTCATGCTTAGGGCACAGTTTAATTTTGATTACAGTAGTTTGAATATTCTGCAAAACAGTGATATGCCTTGAGAATAAGTGACTTCAGACCATTCAGATCATTACTCAGAAATTTCAGACGTGATTTTTCAGAGAGAAGCTTGTTCATCCGTTTTCCACTCCTCATTACAAATGATTACATTATATTCATAAAGCAAAGCACTGTTATATAAAAACCCTCAAAGTGAATGATATACCAGGCTCCGCTTTCAAAAGCAAGCTAAACTACTTAATAAACAACGCCACGGGAAAGGCACAAAATACTTTCAGCTAACAGAAAATTGTCCTGAAATTTTTCAGTTGTCCCACATCTTCCAAAATCTTGAACATCACCAAGAGTCATCGAAACCAAAGGCAAGCAACCAGCTCAGTATTTTAGACTCCTCCAGAAAAGTGATCATGGCTATTGCCTGACCTATTTATGCTGAGGTCTCACCAGACCCTGCAACAAAGAACTCATGCTTTTGCAGATTTACTGCCACTACTTGAAAGGATTCACAAGAGAACACAATTGCCTTCCCTCACTGCCACATCCCCTTGTTACCCAGCGTTATTCAAAGGGTCTGAAACACATGAATGTTTAACTTGTTAGAAAAAGCTAGCGATATCGATTCGGTTCTTCATCAACTTTTATGGAAGACTTTCTAAACATTTTTCTTTCTGTGTGGGAAAATAAACCGATACCACATTATGAGAATGACATTCCTGCTCCTCTGACTCAGTTCTTGCATGTCGATGGCTTTCTGTTCTTCTGTGGCTATGCCACACTGAGCGTTCAGTGCCCTCCAGGTAAGCCCCACTTTCATAATGGCACGCTGAGCTTTGAGGCTTCTGAGGCTTTAGAAAACCCAAGGGGGGAAAAAAATCCACACAGAAAAATTCCAGACAAGTTAACAAATACATTAACTCTGCCTTGAATCCTTATCCTCCAGTCAAATTATTTTCTGTTCAAGAGACTTGAAAGTGTTTTTTCGCAGTTAGCTGAAATCATGTCTCCAGGGTTTCTATCCAATGTCAGTTAAATAGCTTTTTATTAGTAATTCACCCACAGACACTGCAGAACTTGACACTGGTCTTCACACAGGTCCCTGAAAGTACCTTTACTTTTGATTTAAAGATCTATGCACCTTTAAAAAACACACCAATCCAAAACCATACCTGCAAAACATACGAACAAAAACCAAAACACCATACGCTCCGTTAGTGATGAACGGGAGCCACAGCTGGCAAACCCCAGGATGCCCACTATTCACGGAGAGAGAGATGTTTAAGACAAAGCAGTGCCACTCCTTTCTCTCCCAGGTCGTACTTCGGTCTAGAAGTTAAAGGAGGACACCACACAGGCTGATGCTGCAGCCTGCTCAGTTTGGCCATTCCCACTCCACGATCTAACACTGACCCCACGCCAGGACGGTGTTTCTGACAGCCTGCCCGGAAGGGCAATGCTCAGGAGAAGTGCATCCCCCACACATCCCTTCCATGCAGATTCAGGGATTTCAAAAAAGCTGAGAAACAAACAAAAAAAAACCGACAGAAATTCATCTACTCTTCAAAGACAATGCATGACAAAGTAAAATCTGCCAAATACCTACTACATAGGATATATCAAAACAGAACTGAACATTGTGTGCAGATAAAAGATATTTTTTCCTACATTTTAACTTGGAATTAATTTTAAGTAAGTTTGGCTAACACAAGTGAAAAACAAAGACATTATAAAAAATGTGACAAGGGACACATACTCTAAACAGAAGTTCTGACCATATTTGTGGTAAGATTTGATTTTTTATTTTCCCCTCTTTGCATTTTCCTATACATGCTGCAAACAGCACACAGTTTGGAATCAAAATGAAGCTTTCAGAGTTGTGCTTCCAAGTCTGCTGGACCCTTCCCTCTATCAGAGCCTACTAATGACTCCTTAGTGACCTTGGCCACTTGGCCTTGTACAGGGAAAGGCAAAGAGGGCAGCTCCATCCTCTACCCTGGCCTCCAGTCCAAAGTCATCACAGTAATTACTAGGATGCCTCATTTTGCCTCCTCTCTCATTCTGTGCTTTCAGACTCTTTCAGCTTCTCCTGACTCATCTGAGGCACCCGTCCTTTAACATGTCACCCCATTCCACCAGGATTCTAACCGTACACTGATAATTCCCAATCTGCACTTCAACCACAAACTGGCAGCATGAGACAAGGCGGCTGCTGCTGCATCTGTGAGGTAATCCAAACGAGATTTAAAAATATAGGAGGATTCCACAGTCAATTCCTACCCTCCAAAGAACTGTTCACAAGAAGCATATTCCTGTGCAACATTTGAAGGGAACTCACAAGAGGGAAAAGCACAGAGCTTTCTGAAGAGATAAAATTAGGAGCTCCTGAGAGCAGTAGATGACAATTCTTGGCAAAGAGTACATTCTAATTTCAGTTTTTCTAGTCAATACATCTCAAGATAAAGCCCATTCAAAGTTAAAAATCATCTGATCACGAAAAACAGGGAAACTTACTAGTCTTACTTTTCACAGCCTCAGAAAAACAACTGAATGCAAGAGCTGAGCTCCATTCAGCCCAAAACCCTGAGAAATTCCTGCAGGTCTCATCTACTCTATCAGCTGCATGGTCTAGCATGCATCACCTGCAGACTGCTTCTGTTCCATATATCAGCTTTAAATTCAAAACTCTTCCCAACACACATCCAGAATGTTACCCTTTTTTTTTTCCTTAACTAAAATTCATTTTAGTTCTCGGCAGCTTTAATTGAACTTCAATTAGTAAAACTAGCTTGACACAAGCCATGAAGAAGGAATTAATAGTCTACTAAATAAGAACTGTCACTCAGCATTTCCTAAGCTAAATGTAAAAATTAAGACTCTGAATAAATGTATGCTAAGTATCATTGCATAAATATGCATATAATGCATTTTCCTCTTTTAAAAAAGTGTTAAAGTTAATGTAAAGACATTTGATTGCACATCAACATTTTAGTGGCGATCAATCACTGGAAATCAATAATTCTTTTAAATAAATGCAGAAATACGTGTAATTGAAATCTAATTACTTTAAATACATTTTTGTTTACTTTTCAATCACTTAAGACTTCAGGCAGTTCACTCTATGGTTAGGCAGCAGGATCTCAGGACATAACCCACTAACTCCTAAAGCTTTTTTTCCCCTTCTGCAATCAACACAGTTGTTACACTGACAGCAAAATACGTTGGCAACCCAAATTTCTCATCCAAAAGTGCATCACTGAGGACTTACCCACACTCAATCTCTTTACAGATATTTTTTTTTATGCCATTAAAAAATTCCAATCCTATTAGAATGCAAATATAAAAGGGTAGAGAGAGCACACATAATACCATTAACATTCAAAGATTTCTTGCTCCCCATTATCAGATATTAATTCTCACATTAACTGATGTTTTGTTAAAAGAAAAAAAACCAACAAAAAAAACCCGGAATCCATTAGCAGCTGCATTAAAAGCGAACAAAAGAGGCAACAACTGCTGATGTGATTATGCACCTAACCCTCTCTGAAAGTTTCCATATCCGAGAGCACCAAACAAGCACTGCTTCAACTTTTCATTTCACACCAGGTATGTAAGCACATGTTACTGAAAAACAACCCCGACAGGGTTTCCTGCATACAGGTATCCTTAGCAAGGCTCAAAAAAAACAATCACTCATTTTTAGAAGTCTCTAGATGGTTTCATTTAAGCACTTTTAAAGCCACAATATGGCACGTCGGGAAGTGGGGGGAGAGAGAGAGAGAAGAAAAAAATGCTTTTTTTTCATACAAGCAGCATGTTTCAGTTTCAACTACACCAAGGTGGCAGGTGCCAGCCAGGAGGCTGCCAGCAGATGGAACAGCCCAATTCCAGCAGGCACTTGGAACACTGTCAGGCACCAGACCTGGTGTACCTTCCCTTCCCAGGCTGCTCTCCCCTGCATGTGCTGGCTCGTGGTGCTGACAGTGGGAACAGCCAGAGCTGTTCCCAGCCACTCCATGCCCAGACAAACATCAGCAAACGAAAGGGGATCCTGGATGATACATCTTCATCACAACCTGCGTTTAATCTTTAGAAATCCATGAGCCCGAGATTCTCAGATCCGCCCTGTGTAAACAGAAATCATGTAAATTGATAGCAATTTACACCCACAGGATTCTACCATTACTCTTCATCTTCAACACGTGCTGACCAACTTGATTAGCCTACAAATCTCCCCAAAACAAGGTCACCCAAAAGGCCAGCAGAAATGCACTGAGACGTACTGCACATCCAACCAGATCAGAGCTTTACCAACATTCAGTCAGTCACTTAACTAATATTTCCTCAGGCATTATTAAGAAGCACAAGCTAAATCATCTGAGTCACTAACAGCCAGTGAGTTATCTATATTGTGGGTACTTTCTTCCACATCACGTGAACGTGAAGCCTACCAACCAGCCTTAGCCCCTCAGAAAAGTCTGGCACTTCCACTATTCCCTCACAGATGTTCACATTAGCAATTAATCATCACCACGAGGAGTCTCAGCACAGAGGCTAAGGGTTGAATATACTGACTTCAATCTTACTTTGGAACTCTTTCAGTATTTTCCAAATCAACAACAAAATAGAAGTGACATAAATCGAAAGAATTCGCATCCACACCATAATACATAATGCAGTACAATGAACTGCCCTATATTTTTACCTAAATGGGGTGAAATTATTTTAAGGTACTACAAATCCCATCCTCACTTCTAGCTCCACTGTCACTCTATAGATTCAGATATCTTTGATCACATAAACTAATATTTTAGGGAATTTAAAGTATATACAAATACTACTGAAGCATTCTCAAAAGGAACACGAACATAAAGCCAGCAGCTCTGCTAATAAACAGAAATTATTTTGTATTGTACTAGATTATTTAAAACATTTTTAAAATTTGAATTTTGTCCTATCAAGAGTGTAAGACAATATGAGCAACTTCCTCATATTCTCAGTGGATGATGTGTTAATGTTAATAAACATTTTCCATTTGCAAGGAAAAAGAAAATAATAGAATTGCAACAGCTACATTCCAATTCCTTAATTTCAGCTGAAGCAGCTAAACCCTGTAAGCCCAGAAAACCACGCACTGGTTTTCACTAAGCTTATTTGTTACTAACAGCACACTACCTGTGCACTCACCATGGAAGGTCACAGGAATAAGCAAACACAAGAAGTGCACTGTGCCTACACATACGTGTATGTGCTGCATGCATGAAGACTTGTCAAGAACAGCAGAATCAACCTTCCTGCTCCACCAAGAGACATTAACGCACAAAGAAGCTGATTTATCCAAGATCATAACCTGACACCCATGACAAACACGGAGTTCAGCCTCCTTCTTGCAAGTGCCTTGCAAGTGAAGTACCTTTTCTCCTTACTGACATTTTCTGCTAATAGCTCGTACTTGACAAAGTCTTGGTATTATTTTTCCATACTGAAGAACTGATGTGCTACGTACATCAAATCACATACCCACAACTGGCCACGAAACCAGCAAAATATCTCAGAACTGAAGGTTCCACTCCCTCTGTTATCCACCACATCACAACAGCCCCACGGGGTCGGGGTGAGCACTCTGACTGCAAGAAGCAGAAAGGAATTTTGACCTGTTCTTTCGATGAGGAAAGAATTTCTGTACCATGAGCCATGTTGCTTCAAGCAAACATAAACAGATTTCACACAAACAGAAAGGTATTTGAATAGAATTCTTTATTCAGGGTTTCAGGTGAAGCCAGTTTTCAAGAATTCAAAGCTCTCACAGAACAGACAAAACTGCCTGTTGTATGAAATAAATTTGATAGAAACCCCCACCAGGTAACAACTTGCACTTTAATTACTTGCCAAGATGCTTTATTGGGAGCACATAAAGTCTGTCTGCAGAGACATGTAAATATTGTTAAGCAGAATTCATGTGCTCTCTATAAAGCTTGTTTTCCAGCTTCAGATTTCTTTGTGTGGGAACAGAATTCCCATATCAAGAGATGGAAATTTTAGAACTGCTGATTCACTCCACAGAAGCTCTTACTCCTAACATCCATATGTAATCTAAAATAAAGACTTTGAGCTGCAGTGCTCATCTGTAGACAGTGCTGCTAAAAAAAACATCCTTGCCTATGTGGCTGACAAGCACACATTAGTCTGAATTTTTTCATGAACTATATATTTCTCAAAATTCATCCATTTTATGACAAATCAACACTACATCCTTTCCCAAATCTCATATTTAAATGCACTCTTTCAAAGGGAGAACGTGTTTGAACAGCCTCTAAAGCAGTTGGGTCTTTCACAAGCAATCACCACTGTTTCTATACAGCAGCAGAGGAGGATATAGCAGGATTTTAAAGTAGACAAAAACACGCTGAAACCAAAGAAAATGCATCATTCAGTAGGCAAATACTAACAAACCCAAATTCCTGATATGTACTGTAGGGATCTATAGCTTCAAGGTCTTCCAGAAACATGCACTTTGTTGGAAAAAAAGGATTTCAAAACATAAAAAAGCATGACCAGGTACCTAGAAAAAACCATACTAGGGAGTATAATTTCAGTAGAAATTAAGGCAGAAGCATTTCAAACCTACCTTTGTAGGAGTTAGGAGAGGAACACTTACAGCATGCTCTAGTTTTCAATAACAGACTACTGGATCTTACTGAAATTTTACATATTCAGGGCTCAGTTAACAGGAGCTTTGAAAACTGCAGAGATGTATGAACAGTTTTAACGGGAAGGCGAAACATTCCAAATGAGTAACTGAAAGACTTGAACACTGCCTTTAAAAGTCAGCATATATGAAGTGTGTCCCATGACTTGAAGAAAAAAAAGAAAAATAAACCAAAACAAGAAACACCCTTGTATTTAAAAAAAAGGGAGTGGAGGGAAGAATAGAAGCAGTTTCTCATAGTTTGACCACAAAGAACTAATTAAATCACAAGTGACACCATTCTAATGAACCAGAACTGATTAAAATCTTTTTTTAAGGAAAAGGTATGCAAAACCAACAAATAAAATGCATCAGAGCTTGATAAATAAAGACCACTACTTTGGCCTCAATGTTATCTACTGCACATCTGCCACACTGCATTATCTTACTGCTCAAGCATCATTTTTGCATTCTAATGCAGTAGCTTCATCAGATTAATGCCCAAGACATTTCAGCTGTGTTTCAAGTAAATAAGTGGACATACAGGAATATTATGCATGGCCTGTACCACTGACACTAAGCAAAGAAAATGTGATTAGCACCAAATTGCATCTGACAGGGGAACCAGAAAGCTGTCAAACACAATGACATGGATTCAGTATTTAGAAGGTAAAAGGGGGAATAAAGAAGCTGGCCAGTCTGGCATCGAGACAGCAATAAAACACAACAGCTATGATAAATTAATTCATTTACTTATGAAAAATTAGAGGCTTCAACATGCAGCTCTCATTTATAATCTTGTCAATCTGGCAGAATAAATAAAAAGCCTATACAATGCACAGTGGGACGGGGGGGAACAAAAAGGGGGGGAAAAAGAAAAACAGATTTTTGCATTTAGGCTAACAGAATAATTTCTTACATTAAATCACACCGGATCAAGCCTTTGATATGAGTGACTAATGCAAGGATACATTACAGCAGGGATTACTGCGTTAACTAGAGACACACAGTGCTAAAACAACAGGAAGGCTTGAGATCAAACACTCAGTAGCCACATAAAACAGAATGAATTTTTCACATGCAAGAGATGTGATGAGTAATAGTCTATCAAAAGGACATCAGGAAGAGCTAACGGGCCAAAAGTGGAAGTAAACTCAAAGGACTGATCCTTGGGACAGGAACAGGCACTGGAAGGAAGGAAGCAATGTCCTCCCAACAGCTGCCTGGTGTAGCCATGAGCAGCAGTCTGCCTTGGAAATCCTTCCCAGGTAAAACAAGCGCTGCAGTGCTTTCCAGGATGCCCTCCTGGCATCCCCAGGCAGACACAGCAGCTAGCACCTCAAGAGCAATATGGATATGGTAATTTTTTTTCTACTGAGATCACTGTCATAACCAAGAGATGGTCTTTTAGAGGAGTCTTTCAGTGTCTGGCAACTCAGTAGGTGAATTCAGACCAGAAAGCAACAGATTTGCTCATAAAGAAAAGAACCCTCACCATATCTTAACAGAACATGACGGATCACTACCGTGACAGCAGCAGCAAGGCCGACTGTCACCACCGCTGCAGAGGCTGGATGTCACCACACTTGAACTGACCACTGCAGATTCCTCAAATCTTACCTATGCTGAGCCACCTATCTTGACCACAAAGGGTATAGGGGGCAGTCTGCTCATATACAGCTCTGAATACTGGAGAGATTGCTCCAAAACCCAGCGAAAGGAGCTGCCCCTAACACTTGCTGCCTAGAAGGACCCCAGGAGATCAGGCAGCCATTGAGCCCCAGAAATCAGTTTCTGATGCCCCCTGCAAAGGCTGGCACTAAAAGACAAGCCAGTCACTAACAGCCTTCTCCCACGATTAAGCACGTGTCCAGCTTACAGGGGAGTGACAGAGCAGGGCTGATGAGCACACCAGAAGTCTGAGGCAGCGCACGTTCTAGGGCAGAGCTGGAACTTTAACTCGTTCTCATTTAAGACTAGGACTGACGGCTTAACCTAGAAATCAAGTGTACTTCAAGCTACATAACTCCTATTTTTATCAACGCATGTGTGGAGCAGTGGAAGAATGAGGAAGGAAAGTGCCACCTCTGAATTACCAGACACAGTGAGAGAGCCGGGCCTGTGGCGCACAGCGGCTCTGGCCAGCCTTGGTGCTGATGCTTGTGTCCTCACCTCCACAGCTAAAAACAATTAGTGCTGGTACAGGGCTACTTTGAAATCTATGAGACACTTAAGAACAAACAAATACTTTCTAGTTCATTTAGAGAATCAATTAAATTAACCTATTTTCATAAAACTGTATTAGCCCTCAAGGTTTTGACCTTTCTACCCTTGTCACATACTTCTAACCACTATGATGATTTTGTTAATATGCATTATTTTAACTAAAATATTTTCATTTTGGTCTACAAAGTACTTTGTATCCAATTCAATATATATACAATTCAATGCACATATACATACTGCTTGACACCTTCTGTTGCAAATGCACAGATTACAAGTGTTGCAAGGCCAGCTGGGGTTTACTTGTGAATTTCTGCAAGATTCTGATTTTTCTTCCCCCCATCTAAACTTAAGTATGCAACCCTTATGTTTGAAGGGCCAGCCCTCCAAATCCAGGCTTTTTCCTGGTTATATAAGAAGATAAAGAAAACAAAGATGGCCATGGCTTAAACGCCTAAGACAAAAACAGTTAAGCACGACTAGAAGCACAATGGATCTCCTACCTGTTCACATTTAGAGGCCCAGTGAAAATTTCATGTTATTGAAATAACCGTTTATTTTCACAGTGTTCTGCATCTACATGACAAAACCAAACTAATCCTGTAGCATTCCTGTAGTGGAATATTTACTACACTATCATATGGAAAATATTTATTTTTTTTTAAATTACAAGAGTAGGGATTTGGGATCAGCAAGTACTTCAGATTCTCTGCCAATTTGTGGCCTGCTTTGCTTTTCCATCACTGAATTTCACTCAGAATTTGGAGAGAGACAATCTTCATGTACTTTATGATCCCAACACTCAAGGCCCAGAAGAGGGCACAAAGTGACCCTCAGGAATCCATAGGTCAGGCTACCCAAGAACATTTATTAACTGACCACTCAACCTTTCATCAGTCAAATTCACAACCATAACCTCAAATGAATTTTTAATTATTTCATATCTGATTTTTACAAAGCTTTCAGAGAGCTGATTTAAAAGGCTGCACTCTAAGTATTACTTGCAACACAACCAGAGGAAAAAACCCCACTTATTAAATGACTGCTACATCTGAAATTTTTATATTAAATTTCAAAATTTCATCCAATTTCAAGCCTTAAGTAATGAAAACTGTGCATCTATAGATGTTTACATTACCTACATGAATTCAGGGCATAACCAGAGTAGGGAGAAAGAGGAGAAAAGGAACCCTGATGCCTCTGTGTGATACAGAAGTTACAGGAAATATTTGGTGCCTGGCTCAATTCCCACACCATGTAACAGCCCTTTAAAGCATGTTAGAAGTACACTTTTCAGCATAAATATCTTTTTACCGGCTCCACAGCTCAGAACCATGCCATAGAAGTCTGGCTTATGATTAAAATTTTTGTACTGTACTCTGGAGCAGAGTTTTTGTGTTGCTGCTGCTTTTAAGGCACACCACTAAAGAAAAAAAAAAACAAAACCAAACCTTATTAAACAACTGTGCTAAAAAAAACCAAAAACAAAAACAAACAGACAAAAAAATCTTCAAGACCTCTATAGCTGCAACTGCAAGAAAGTGTAGACCAGATAATTGCAGCCCCACTGTCACCAAGAATTTGCTTTGGTCACAATACATGACATCACCAGCTATAATATCTTGTTAGAGCATTTGCTGCTCAATCAAGACAGATTTTGGAAACATTTCCTATTCTCTTTTCATCTGCACTATTGCAAGAGAGCAACTGAAACCCACAGGGCTGAGAGAAGAATCAGATCACAGACAATACAGCATTACTGGAACATGCATTTGGTCTACAAATTCCAAGAAAGCCGTGGATACTGAAGTGCACTGCAAGGAAGTACTGAATTGCAGCCTAGGTAACTTGTTTACATTTCTAACCCACGAGTTCAAGTAACTTGAACAACAAACATTTTGGTATTTTGAACTATTTAAATCTGGCAATGGTATAAACCCACACATTTCTGGGTTGGTCCAGCAGGCAGAGGCTAGAGCCCAGGCCCTGCAGTATTAGGCCTATGCAGTTACATCTGGGGAATTTGTCCTGACCTATAGGGGCATTTGGGGAACTGTCTACATCAAGGATGGCTGGGGATTGCAGCTTTTCAGAGTGCTGCCAAAAACCAGGGCAGCAGCAAGGGCTGTGTGAGTTCGATGTAGCACAGCCCAGAGTCCCACGCAGCCTGCCAGCCCACAGGAGGAAAGGGAAAAGCACCTGGCAGTGACTTTCTGCAGAGACCTTTGCTGCTCACCAGAAAGCCAAGCAGAGCTGCAGGCTCGAGCTGCTCACCGATGCTGTCAGAGGGTATGAAGAGCATCCATCCCTGTGGCACAAATGCTCACCCGAGCTCCTGGGCGCTTGAGCTGCAGCTGCAATCTGAAGGCCAGTGAGGGCAGAGAGGGCTAATGGCATCACTAGGGCCCCAAACTGCTTCAACCTTCTCTCTAGCACAACTCAAATCTCTCCAGATTCACCCTAAGAACCACTTCCTGCCCACCCTTGTGTGGCACTGACTGCCCCCCACTGTCTTCCTTCGTGTTTCCTCAGCCTCTACAGCCACAGTGATATTAAACAGAGGCCACTAATAAGGAACAGGAAAGAGAAAACAGGGAGACCACGGGTGTACCTGAAACTGTATAATCCCTGGGGGTTACATGGAACATTAAACAAAACACATGATCCCAGCTTTGGCCAACTCTGTAGGCTAATAAATGCCCGGTACTCTTGAAGTTTAGGATGTAAGATGGGCTCGGTGGGGTTTGAACACTGCACCATCTCTTTCTGCCCCGCTATTAAGCATGCAGTTTTTCCCCATAGATATTACAATATCTAGTGTTACGGTACCAAGGGTGACCCACACACATTAATCACTTTGCCTTCAATATCAATGTCTTAAAATTTTTATTCCGGCAAAGAATTTAGAATTTATTTTATCAAAGAAAGGCAATGGGACAGTTCTTTTTAGAAATGCACTAATACAGAATTAAAGACAAGGAAACTGTTTATCTTGTCTGGTTTGCAAACATTGTTTTATATCTAATACAGTATTAGCTAAGAAATTACTGCGATAAAACTATTTCTCATTGAAATCACATTTATACAAAGTGACTGATAAAATGGCAGCCAAACCAAATATTTATCTTTAATGGTGAAACACTAGATGACAAAAAAAAAAAAAAAAAAGGAAAGGAATTTTAAGNAAAAAAAAAAAAAGGCAAGGAATTCTAAGTGAAGGCTTTCTATCTTCACTTTTCAGGTTACATCTAAGCTCCATGTTGCACCACTCTCCATTACAGTGAGCACGCCAAACACCTACAACTGTGAGCAGAGCATCAGCAATACCTTTTCATTTCTCTGCTTCTGTCAGCTTCCATCCAAAAAGTAGCACAACTTTGTTTTAATTGGCTCTGTCTGTGCCTTCCAATCTCCCTCTAACGCTGGACAGCACCTTCACAGAGTTTTCTTAGGAGTGAAGGGAAAAAGTGCCATTTCCTGAGGGGCAGTTAAGAGCTGAAAATTATGTTCCACAGAAGGGTAAAGAAGCGGCATGAGATAAATACAGAAAAAGTCAAACAAATTTTTTTAGGGTAGATTTGAATACTCCAAAAACATAATTAAAATTTTGATTCATTTCTCATAAAATAAGATCACTTTGCCTTATAAAAGGCAAAATTTTTAACCCTTTTTTTAACCATCAGTTAGCAACTGAGCAGATTACAAACACCTTCATAATGATAATGATCCAACATATAATGAAATTAATTAAGAGTAATTCTACTTCACAAATCTGGAATACAGAAATACATTCCAAACATATTTAGATATTAAAAATCTTTTAAATGGACAAATCCATCCAAAGGTATCCTTAATACAAACCCAGCCATCATAAAGCTTAAATACCAACAAGAGCAGTTCAGCAGTGAGCACTGGCTTGGGATTGTGACTGCTGATCAATCACTCCCCAGGGCACACTGGGCACCTGAAAACTTTGGATAAGCTGGTTTGCAACACTTCTTGTTACATTCACTACAAATGAGCTAGAAAGTCTATGTAAGAACGTATCTTAACCTAGCAGACAATACTAGTTACTTTAAAAAGTAGAACCATTATTATAAAAACCTTTCAAGTGTAAGCTCTCTCTAAAAAGTTATATGATAATTTATAAGGAAAAAAAAATTGGCCAGAGCATCAGTTCTTTTCAGGTTTTGATGAAGTTTAAAAGACTAAGAACACAGCTGAGATATTTAAGTTGCCAAAATCAAGCGCCATACTGAGAGTACCATACTAAGAGTCTTCTGTCAATTAGAAATTGCTGAAATTCATACTCAACGTATGAAATGCAGATGAATCACTTCACCATCTAAGGGAGCATTACCTATATCTTTTCAGCAAGTTAAGGCCCTTCCTAATCACACAACATTTGCCCAATGTCTACTGCTTAGATAAAGCTAGACATTTCTGTTTCATCACAGATAACTGATTTCAAGGATTTCAGGAACTTGTTCTACAATTTACTGGAAATCTGAGAAATTAGAAGGAGTTTTTAAAAAACTCTGTCAACAGCTGTTTCTATAGAAACAAATACTGAACCTGCAATAACAAGGTGAAAGTTATTTGCTAAGGGGACTGTGAGAACTCTATTTAAATAGAAAGTTCACAAGGTCCTAAAAATCCTCATTTCTCAAAACACAACTCAAAAACCCAGATAATTCATTTTGATTTTCACTGGAACTTTAAAAAGTAAACAAGTGCACCTTAAGACATCAATCCCAGAGCTTTTCACAAGAACTATTTAAATACTAAACAGAAGAAGCATTAAGACTTCTGATTTAAAAAGAAATAATAAAACCACCAAAAAACAATAATTAAAAAACCTAAACCAAAACCCCAAACAAACCACCCTAGCAATGCAAGCCAAATGAAACAATGAAAGGCCAGCTTGTGGGATGGAGCCCTTGCACAGGCTGTGAGCCCCAGTGGTGGGCACGGAGCTGGGGGAGCCACGGCCAGCACAGCTCTGTGTGCCAGAGCCACAGGCAGCCCAGGGCATCTTCAACCTCCAGCTTCTGCAAACTGGGGCTTTGGAACCTGAACGGTTCAATAAAGCTTCATCTCCACAGTAGCTCCCACAAAATACGGCATCTCACTGGCATTCACCCCAGGAATTAAAATGTCTCAACTTTATTTGACATCATAAATTTGCACACAAGTTTTGGTGAAAAGGGAGGTGGCAGCATGAGAACCTGGTTTGCAGAGTCAGCAGCAGATCCACAGAAAAGTTAACCCACACTTATATTTTTATTTTAGCACTTTCTATTTATTTAGTGCTTGGTCAAGCATAATTATTTGAAAGCACAAAGAAAATGGTGGCTTAGAAGCTCCCTGACAACAAAATCTGTGACAAATATATGGCAAGCGAGACACACCCAGTATGTCAAGTACAGAGTATTTTAATAATTCTTTGCACAGAATAAAAATCTCCTCTGAAACTAAAGTTAATTGTACCAACTGAAGAAAAATCTCAGACACACACAGAATAAGCATTATATCAAGCATCAAAACTATATTTTAAATATTTTATTTAAATCCCAGCAAATAAAAATATATTAAATATGTTAGTTTCTAGTCATTAAACCACCAGACCAAAACTTTTGACATGGGATGGTACAAAAACATAAAAAAAAAAAATCATTATCTGGGTGGGGGAACTGTGAGTTAATGGAGAAATTGAATTTTCACTATTTAAAAGAGGACATAAACATTCTGCTTTGGCATCTGTTCATAGGTTCTACTGCAGCAGACAACCAGAAAACCACCAGAATTTTAGCTGTCAAAACAAACCCTCAAATTAAAAGAAAGGAGGAAGAAGTAAGCACTGAACAATTACACACTTCCAGCACCACAAGTCTAGCATTTAGTCAGGAAAAAAAGTATGCAAGAAGGACGGATGCAGCCTTAACACTCAGCCAAATGTTAGGAGGATGACTAAATTGGAAAGGCACTCAAGACACCACACGCCCAGTTTTACACCAGCGTGCTGAGATCTATGAGAAAACCTGGACTCAGACTCAAGTGTAACTTATCACTGCCAGGGCAGCTGAGCATGCTGAATCGAAAACCCAGCTTTACTTATTAAATGCAATTATTCCTTCTTCACAGAATTGACATTTATATTTCTAATGCTCCTTCTCAGTTTTATTTTCTGCACAGTAACCGTGCCTTAAAGTGTTTGGCAAATTGAAATGTTATGACATTGATTCTTTTATTTTAAAATAAAATTTATAAATATTTTTTAAATACAGACACACTTAATGAAATTACCTTCATGAACAATCTGTATGTGGGTTTTTAAGTTTCTTCAAGGGGAGAACCTGAGAACAAGACACTGGTGCAAAGGTCACAGCACTGTAAATTAACTGAGACATAAGGTGCTTAACTACCATTTAATGTCCTATCAAATACTGAACTGGGATGCAAATTACAAATGCATCTCACTCTGCTTCAAGCTTTTGACATCCCAGAAACCAAGACCATCACGCTCTGAAGATGGTCACTAGAGACCAGTTGGAAAAGAACCCCAGTGACGAGAGCTTTAAACAGATTTTTAAACTTCAGCAGGTGATGTTCCTGTCATCTGAGCTGATCTGACTGCCAAAGAAGACAAGGACACCCCTGCAGTAGCTACTACTGCTGAAGAGTTCAGAGATAAGAGAATCTACATAAAAACAACAGTTTTGGAATCTGAGCCTGGACTCCAGCCTACTAAAGAACTCAAAAAGAACCCCAAAAAAACAAAACAAACAAAAAAACCCAAAATAACCCCACAGAAGTAGAATCTAGATTTTCAAAATACTGTTCAAATCTTTCTTCTGATGAGTTATAAGCAATATTTTAAAAAGGAAACTTATAAATGTAACTAAAGTGATCACAAGACATTGGAAAAAACTCTTCTCAAAGTTTTCTAGTTTCCAAGCAGCATGTAAAAACTGCAGTTGGAATCTGAGGAATACAGCATCAAGTCACATCAATATCAGGATCTCTATAAGGGCACATGACTAATCAGACCATCTTGAAATTAATTTTTCCTTCTGTAAAGACTAAAGAAAGGAAACAGCTGTTGAAGAAACAGACTCTTCTACCAGGGCCTATATTTTAGAAATAAAATACTTTCTGTTCATATGAATGATGAACTTCTTTGCACATATACACATCCTTTCATACTTCTGCTATGAAATTGAAAATTCAATACTGCCACATTATTTATACCCAGAAATACCTACAATCAGCAGTTAGTACTGCATGTGTAAACAGGTGCACGGCAGTGCATATTTTTCCATATTTTATTAAATACATTCCATGATATTAAGGCAGGTGGGTAAATCAACTGCTCTTCACAAATTGAATTTTATACCAGACTGCTGGCACAAATTAGGTTGTGATCTGATCCAAAATGTTTCATACTAAAAAGGGAAAATTCCCAACAGTATTTTGGTTTTTTATATAACTGAACCATACCTAACAGACAGGGAAGAATGCTTTTCTGTTTAACTGATCAAATTAAACAAGCGAATTCAATCTGAAAATAATAGCCTGAAAAATGCAGCAGCCATTCCTTTTTGCATCACCATGCAACATATCTTTGCTTATAAAAAAGGGGAAATTCACAATTAAGAAGCTCTGCTTCTTGACCTTGAACACAGAAAGACCAGTCATTAAAAAAGAAAGCTTATTTAATTTGAAATATTACAAAGGTCTGAAGTGAGTGCTGGACTTAACCATCTCTTTCTTCCCCATCATCCATACAAACAGGAATTCAGGAAACCTCATGCAGGTTAACCTAGGGCTAGTTCTGCAGAACTTGCTACTTGCTGCTCCTTCCTCCCACCCCTCCTCTTCGCTGCCGTCTCTATTAAGAGCAAAGCTTCAGTTCTGCACGAGTTGTCTGGGTTATTTGTTTGTTGGTGGCACCAGGAGTAACTCAGAACAGACCCCAGGCAGCAGACAGCGAGCCAGCTCAGAACCCATCCTTGGCAGCCCCTGTGAAGGCCCAGCTTTGGGAGCACATCCCTCAGCACACCCAACGCGAGGGAGCGGCACCCGGGCACTGCCAGAACTCCCTCAGGTGGGACAGGCTCAGGACTTGAGCAGAGAATATGAGGAACTGACATCTTGGACTTGGCTTCAAGGGGCGAGTTTGTCTTTCAGCAGCGTGTGTTTCAAACTAAGCGACTGCTCCAAAAGGTTGCCAAAGAGGCAGGATGGGCCCAGCATTGCCTGGGAGCACCAAGGGTGAGGCAGCAGCAGCCCAGACTGCCCTGCCCAGCCCACCCTGCTCAGCTCACCCTGCCCAGGGGCACAGCTCACCCTGCCCAGGGGCACAGCCCACCCTGCTCAGCCCACCCTGCTCAGCCCACCCTTCCCACCCCTGAAATCCTCCTGCCCCCGGAGGCATCACAGCTCAGCACCACCACACAACTTCTTACAAGAGCTGAGCCTTGGAGCTCTCCTCAAGACGCACCTCAGGCAATCAAGGGGCCTGCAATAAAACAGATGCAGCGCAACAATGGTTTCTGAAGTGGGGGAAATTTGATTTAAGTACTTTCTTCCTTATGGAACTTTGATACAGCGTTCTGCTCCTTCATTCATTGTAATTTCCTTCCAGCCATTCGCTGGAAAATCCAACAAAAACACTTTTTTACTGCCTTTACTTACATCTCTTCCCAAGTGAAGTTACAGAAGAGGAATAATTCACCATCAAGTCAAATTATCCAGAGATCAAAATTTTAATAACAGATGTAGGCAGCCTTTTTATCAGAAACAAAATTGAAAGAAGTGATTGTTTTCATGTCTAATAATAATAATAATGCAATCTTTACCACAGTGTTGGAATTGACTCAACATAAGGCAGCCCATGAAACCAAGACTCAGATCTGCCTTAGAGAAAAAGATGTGTATTTCAGAAAACAATTAAAACAATTTATGCCAACCCACGTGACCACCCTCTTCCACACTGCAAAGTCAAACTACCCATAACTTGCTGTGAAATTTGGCAGAAAAAACAACTTAGCTCAAAAATCTGCTGTATTTGCTGTTTTCATTACAGAGACCTTTCCCACAGCCTATGCAACATCTATGTTTACCCTGGGTGCCTATATTATTAAACATCAATACAATCTGTGTTTATATCATCTCCACACTAATCAGATCGATTGCTTCTGATATATTGCCCTGTCACAGCCCCATAATACTCATCAAACAAATGGAGCTGCAGGGAGATGAAGCTGATATATAGGTCTTTAATACTGCTTTTCTTCCTTTTTCTTTTCTTTTTTTGTTATGCTCATGAGCACACCCCTGCCATAGGAAACGGCTGTCACAGAGCCTCCAGCGAATCACAAGCATTACACAAGTAGCACTGCACAGTTTTGTTAGGGGCCATCCAATCAGAACATAAAATCAGTAAATCTGTACTGTTAATCAGTACAGTAAAACAAAAACAACCTTGAATGAGAAATGAGACTGCTGGTCCCGCTGCAGTTCTCAGAGACAATCAGAACTATTTGAAAACTCCCCAAGAGTGCCTTAGGGTAACAGCAGGACACTGACTAACAGCCATTTGCCTGGGCAATCCTTAAAGAACTTCCTCAAAAGACACATAGAGATAAACTTGCAATAAAAAATGTCTTTATAAACATTACAACTTTGCAAATTTTTATTACAGCAAGACTCTTTCACAGTTAATCACTGTCTACTGTAGTACTCCTGAACAAAGAAATGTAACTTTTAGAAGTCATTATCTTTTGAATTCTCTTTCATCTCTAGAAACAACCAATATTATTTCTAGAGCACTATTAATCTCATTTACAGCTAGCAAACCAAGATATAAATTGTATGTATCACTAAACATACTTCATATATTACAGAGCTGTTAAAAGCATTCCAGTTCATTTCTAGGTCTATTGAAGCCATACTCCATCTTAACATATAGAATAAAAAAATAGCCTACGAAAATTTCTTTCCATGGTCCCACAAATGGACTGAAAAAGATAACAGGGAATGTAAATACGTAATTGTTTTTGAATGCTCTCTGATCTAGCTTTATCGCTTTCTTCTATATGTGGAAATATTGATTAATAATATTTTTAAAAGACGCTGTTCTTTTTTTTTTTTTTTCCCAAAGGTTGTGTTTGCTTTTTTCTTTCAAACAGAAAGAGTTCTTTGTAATAAAAATCAAGATTTTTACAGTCTTTTCTGGACTTTGAAATCCTGTTTCCCTGATGAGAATGGTGTGAATTCTAACCACTGGCACTCTTGGAACAGTCCAAGTCTCAGAGGACTAACAGCCTACCAGCCCATCATGACATGGAAATAAGTTATTCCATGCATAAGTAAAAAAGCTTTCATACCTTTCCCATCTTCCATAAAGACAGATGGGTGCTTTTCTTATGGAGCTACCAGCAGAGCCACCGTGCAGGCAGATCGGTCTTCTCGAGCAGAGAGAATTGTTGACCAAGGCACCAGGACAGGTCGCTCTGTTACTGCTGCCTCACGTTTCAGTCCTCTCCGAGCTGCTGATCAGCACATCCACCTGCTGACCAGAGCTGACAGCAAACCCCACAATAAGGGGGGGTGCATAAGAAATTACTGCGTAAGAAAGTCATTCAGGACAGGGCTGTGATGAGCGCACAGAAAAGAGAAGAAGGGGTTGCTGGCCAGCATCTCGTTCAAGTCCCAGGGAATGCAGGAAGCAAACCCTGAGCTGAGTGACTCGAGCTCTGTGTAAGTTAAAGTGGTTTCTTTAAATGAAAATGTGGCAAAAGGAGAGAGATATTCTAGAACATGGACTAAAAAAGCCCTACTGTACCATCTATAAGCAAGAGCCATAAATATCTAACATGTTTACTGTATTGAGTACTTGACTCCATTCAAAAAAATCAAATATGTGTTTTTTGTAAGCATACATTAGTGCTGTTAACAGAAGTCTTATAACTAATTTCAAAGCACGTAACTTACTCCATCTGAAAAATCTTCCCAAAAAATCCCCTCTAAGCAAAGACACAACCTGAAAAAATTGGTTTGGTTCTACTACTGCTTAAAGCTAAATACAATATGACAATGAAAATCCAGAACATTATTCAGAAATTATTAAAGGTATCCTTGATTTCTTAAAAACACACCAGCAGAAGCTTTAAATACAAAAAAGCCTAGACTGTATTCTCAACTTTTTCACATAAAAATTCTTCCAAATTGCTAGAGCAGTCAACAAACTATGGCCAGACACTATTCATTTAGGCCAGAGGGATAAAAAAACCACTCCAGAATACTCCCAGCCCTCAAAAGAGCACTAATGTAGAGAAACCGTTCAGATGAAGACAATATGTATGTCTGAAATGATAAATTCTTTTAGTAAAGAGCTACTGAATGCCAATTGCACCCTATCTAATACATGTTTCTTAAAATTAGAAGGGACACAGGTCTGCCGTGAACTCCAAACATGGACAAACATGCTACAAAAAACCCTGCAGAGGAGAAAGGAACCATAAAAAAATCTGGGCTGCTACGGGAGCCACATGCTTCACACAAAGAATTCGTAAGAAATTAATATAAATGCATGAAAGTTCTGCTGCTCTGGATTGTATTTTAGCAATGTGTTTCTGACTCTTCCCTCCCCTTTTTTATTTAATACCGATCACTCGAGCATAATGAGACATTTGCTGCTCAAGAGCTGATCTACTCCTGCTGTTTATTCCTCACCTAATATCTCAGCCTACCACAGGACCATAATTAGGGCCATGGAGATGATTAGGCTCAGTCATTAGGACTAGGACTGGGCGCAGCCTGACATTTTCCATTAGGCTGGGGGAGAGAGAGGGAGCACTTTCTCATGAGCCTTCTGTTTTGCTTTCCCACATACAAAGCCTTCCTCTGTCCACTACGCTTCATTTTGAATCTTGCCTCAGTTACACACCAAAACATGGATTAACACAAATTTGGTTTAAGATGATTAAACAGGGCCTGAAGTTTCGGGTTCACAGGAAAATCAAGCAAATTCCTTCCAGCTCCATTGTGCAAGTTGAACGCCACTCTAATTACACTGTCAAGCTGAGGATTGTGAACTCTTAATACACACAGACCTGTTTTCATGCAAATTTTGCTACTAATAAAAGGATAGGAAGAAAAAAATACGTCAGCAGAATTGTTCTGGTAAGCAAAATGTTTTTCAAATGCTTTCCTGGGTTGTCAGCAGCTCTAAGTAAAAACAGTTACCAGAGTAAAGTTTTGCAGCAGCAGCAGCTGAAAGTTTTCAGTCAAATGTTCTACTTGAGACCAGCACAGTGGAAAGCCAAAGGTAACAGCTACAAACACAGCCACAGTATTGCAGAAATTAATGCAATCATAATCTAACAACAGTTTTGGTTTTCCCCAGAATTTAAAACAATTTACCCTAATTTAACAAAGAACTTTTCAAAATATTAAGGTACAGATCACCGAAGTGGAACTCAGTGAGCCTGCAAGTCTCAGACCTCCCAGCTGTTCTAAAAAACAGCAGTGAAGAAAGCATTTACCTCCTGCACAGGGGTGCAGTGACAATTAATTAATGTTTGTAACATGCACTGAAGCTGAAAATTACTAGATACCACGCTAAATATTAATTACCACAACTACAACACGGAACCAGAACTGTCATAGTGCTCTCATTGTGAACTCCACTCGTTGAACAAGCTGAAAAAACATTCTCAGCAGCAAGCTGAATAGCCCTAAATCTGCTAGAAACTATTTCATCCCAGTTTCGCTGCTTCATCCTCTTTTCCCTTTCTGACATAGAGCTCGTTAAAAGGGACTAAAATAAGTAAAACTATTTAAAAGCTAAGAAAATGGCATCTTTAAAGCAGATAATAAGCAAGTGATGCAACACACGTGGAAATAAAGCATTTATCGAAGTATTTTGCACTGTCACCGGTTTTGAGTAGTTTAAACAAAATTCAAAGGGAAGACAAGAAACGCCCCTGATCTGGATTGGTAGTTGCCACATGTGCTACACAGAGAATGGACATGATGAAACTCAACAAATCCGAAAAGTCTGATCAATACCAGATCCATCCCATCGTGAGCTCTCTGCGCTGAAGGAAATGCTGCAATCTGTTTGTTCTCAGCCAACCACAGGCACAAGTATAATCAATAACTTGCAGTGATATGAGGTCAACTCATGCAGCACAGATACTTACAAGTAGGGTTGAAAAAAAAAACCACTTAACCACTCTTGTTAAGTAAGTGAACAGACTGCTTCTAGCTCAGTCACTGGGTATTTTTTAAATAGGAAGATGATAATAAAACATTAATTGAATGTGTCAGAAGAAGGATGTCATAAGAAGCCTATCAATATAGGGAAACATTGCAGCACATGGGCTTTAAAGTAATTGCAGGATGCTGGCTCTGCTCCTAAGTAATTATTACATCAGTTATCTTATTCCCTATAGTGTTATGCAAATTTATTTATTTATTTTAAAAGATAACTTGCCCATGGGAAAGTAATTGCTGTGCAGCTACACCACAGCTGTAAGTTTCTGAAAAATAACGATGAGTTTTATGCCATTGGTTGTAAAATACGCATTTTGCTGTCTTCTAAAAATACTGCATGTAACACTCAGGCTACTAGTCGAAGAAAACATGCAAAGAAGATGTCCTGCAACTACACTGAACACTAAAAAAATCTCACCCAAGTTTCTCCCTCACAGTAAGGACAGCACTCTTCATTTTTACACCGTTTTTAATATCCCATAATAAAGCAGGACAATCAGAAAAGGAAAAAAGTCTCAGCTGGAAATGATACAGAAGAGAAAAGGAAGCAGTTTGGTAAAGCGAGGTGAGAGCCCACACCCTTCCTTTCTTCACAGAGAAGAATTTCTTTCCAGATGGGATTTTCTACTCCACATAAGAAGTGAAATGCATCCAAACAGTTACACAATCACCACATCTTTTCCTATTAAGGCAAAGAAAACACTGTGCAGTTTAACTAACTGTTGCAAGCAGACAGACTCGTCCCTCCCTCTGCAAACCAAAATCCCAGCTCACATCAGTATGTGTCCAATTAAACGCGCTCTGTGCCTGGCCTTTGTGTGTGGCTGGCAGAGATCCTTCCCCAAGGAAGGTACTGGCAAACCCAGCAGCCCATGAGAGCCACACTCCAGAGCTCAGGCTCCCGAGCTCCGGGGCACAGCAGCCTCTAGGCGGGCTTCTCACCTCCCACCTCTTCAAAACCTGGAGGGGAACCCTCCAACAGACACCCACAGATTATGGGAAGTGCATTGTAATCCTATCAGGATTTCATCAATGACAACCAACTGGCATACCTGGATACCTACCAGATGGTCTTTCTAGCCTTGTGACAAGCCAGTAATCCTTCCTTCTGCAGTGCGAGACGCATCCCGCAGGGAGAAACCTGCTTCCTTACCTAAAGCAACTCGGTTGATCCATTCCCACAGATCTGTTCACTAACCTCTCTTGAATGCCCTTGGAAAAAAATATATATTTAAGCAAGCTATGAAACCACAAAATATCATTTGTATGCGTTTGAACAATATGCAGAGTCACTAAAAATGTGATATAACACTGCTAACATTCATATCCCAAAACCTAGAACTTATTAAACACAAGGGATAACGTCTGAAATTGTAAAACCTGTAGGTTACTGGAGAGTTTTTATTTCCCTTTTAGGATATTTCACCAAATGTAGGAAGTTTTTTTAGATTCTCACCCAGTTCCTCCCTCTCACTGAAATCTACCATAAGAGACAGAACAAGAGTCTTTTACTCAAAGAGTTGCCAGCTCCCAAAACACATTAGTGCCTATCTCACCCTAATTGATCTTATCTCCAAACTGCGGCTGTGGGACACATTTCAGGAGATGAAAGTTTCAGCTTTGACTTAAAGAAAGTTTGTTACTTTTTGCAATCTGGAGAAATGCTTCCGGTCATGAGGTTACATCCCACCGACCAGCAAATGTACAAAGCAAATGAAGCTTTCTTCTTTTCATAACATCATGTGAAGGCACATTTGAGCACCAATCTCATGGCAAGGGAGGAATTAATTACTGAAAACAGAAAACTTTAGAGTAGGTTAGGGTACATTTTCTTAGAATGGAAGTTAAGACAGCATTTGCAGGACACAGATGTACGTGTACACTCACAAATGCATTAGAAAGACATTAGCAGATTTCTTCATCTCAGAAAGAAATACACAGCACAAATAATCACAGTAACAATGAAGTTTGACAGTAGGAGTACACAAAATAAAAGCTAACTATTAATAAAGTATCATTAACTCTTCTTCTGAGCATCTTCCCAGCTCTAGACAGCACATTATCACTACATTAATCTAGGAGTACTCATGCAGCAGTAAATCACTTTGCTGATTATCCATTTTTATCTGTTCTCTATTATTTCACTTCCACAATGGAAACAAATAGCCGATGAACAAATTCCAATTTCCTTTTTTTCCTAGCCTTTGTATTTAAAGAAAAACAAGCTTAAGTATCTTGTTAAAATGATACAATGAATTTCCTTCATCAATAGACATTAAAAGATCCACTGCTCACTTAACACATCACCCTAGCCACAAGTCTCTCCCAGCATCTCAATCTTTCTGCTTTTCCAGACAATGCAATGACCAGCTGTGCTCCTCTAAGCATCTTGGAAAGCTATCTGACATTGTATCAGAAATTCTGCTCCGCTATGAAGAGAGCTTGCAAAAAACAAAGCTTCAGGATACCCAGACAGAATATGCACCATGTATAAAATGCCAAAATTCACGGTCCTCCTTTTCAGAGGAGAAAGAAAAAAAAGCTTTAGCTATCTTTGTTGCAAGCCTATGAGGGAATCCACATCATCTATGTTATATATCACATTTTAAATGCTAAGATCTCTGCCTAAAGAGACAAACTCTTCCAGCAACTCTTTCAGGGGTTTTTTTCTCTTCTTTTTTTTTTTTTTTTAAATTTACTGGGCTTCTAACACATGCAAATACTCACTCTCCCATGGATGCAAACACTTTTTCCAGTAACACAGTAAGTACATTCTGAAGCAGACATGAAATTTAAATAACCACAGATGGTGCCCATCCATTTCAGAGGTCTCAGTCTCTACAATTCAAGACATTTTGACAAACTACTCTGCTGCCCTTGTTCTTATCCACATACTTGGTCAGCCAGCAGAGCTACAACACACCAACCAAAAATCTCATCTGTGAAAGAAAATTCAAGGTTTATTTGTGGTTTGGATCAAGCTATTTGAAACACATTTGTAAACACTACCATGTTGGAATTTACAGCTGAGCTTCTTAAATTGCTTTTACTCACACAAGAGAAAACATGGCACTAGCTGAAATTTCTCCTATGGAAAAAACTGCAGCAGAGCTCTGATCTAAATCAAGCAAAAGAAACATACACTAACGATGCTCAGTGTTGTAATATTTGCATACAGTAATCAACCCATATACAGCAATTATGTATAACCTATAATACTTTAATACAGTGCTACAGAAGTTTGTCAAATTTCTTCATAGTTGAATCATTTTATAGTCCTTTCGTTATTGTAAATGCTTTAAAAAAATCTAACAGCCTAACTTCAAAGTGGAACACGAAACATGTACAGATGAACTGTGGTTCCATTGAAGAATGAAAACATGTAATGAATACTATGTACATGACATAAACTGAGCACTACTTACAAAATTATTTCAAATACCTCAATCCAAAACTAGGGAGAAAGAATTGCTTGATTAGGATCAGGATATAAAAAAGATCCTGGAGTGTTAGCTTTAGTTCAGTGTCCTGTGACACAGTGTCCTATGAAATTCCAAGCCTCACTTCCCAACAGCATTTCCCGCCCATATAATAAGAGCAATGTGTTGCCACAGTGCAGCAGTGTCAGGGAAAAAAATCATTAGAAACTCTACTCTTGTGACTACTATGAAAAAATTAAGAAATACAGGAACAAGAACAGGCAATCCAGAAAAGTTAACTCCTGTCTTCCTGAGAAAGAATCTGACAGTTTCATATTCCAGGTGAGCATAAACACAAAGATGCCAGTGCTGATGGCTCTCTGCCAGCAGACCTGCTGGAGACTGAGCCACCTCGTTCAAGGTGGTCACTTCAGAGGTGATGAGCAGCACCTGGAGAAGATTCGACTGCACTACCATTCCCTGGAGTGCTGCCTGTTTTCTACAGATAGAAAATCAGCCCCTTGGGCCTGTCAAGATAGCATCTTCTGCAATATTCAAACCTCATAAATTTGGAATGCAGAAAGTATTTTTCTATTCCTGTGTAGTCCCCATGCCTGTCCCCAGCAAAGTCAAAACGACAACCAGATAGAAAGGAAAATTAAATTAAATAAATTTTTAAGAGTATTAAAAGGAGAATTGAGAACAAATATTTTCAGGAGTTTAAGCAGTTAATAAAAACCTAATTGATTCTAGTGGTGTTTGAAAACTTAAAAATTGTGGTGCTCACCATCATGATTATCTGCATATGTTAACAGCTAAGGACCTGAGCAATCCTGCTACAGTATCCAACACAGTAATTTATTGCAATTAACTACTTCAAAGGTGACCTTTATTAAACTATCTTACCAATACACAGGATTCTAACTTGAACAATAAACAAAAAATTTAGCACCTCTTGCTCTTCCCTTATCTATCACGCACTGGCAGCACAAAGCAACAGCACAGTTATGACAAGAGGAGAAAATAATGAGGAAAACATAAGTTAAAATACTCAGTGACTATTAAAAATCGGCTGTTAGCTATCACACCACTATATCTGTGCAGAACCCAATCCTCCAAGCTGGGCTGCCCCTTCTATGATCACAGGATCTCCAGCAAATTCGCCAGGTTCGTCGCGTTAGCGATCCTTTCCAGCATCATTGACACCTTATGCACAGTGTCTTCATGAAACCCCAGCTGACAATTTTTCACAGCACCCTGATGGCCCAAAGGAGCAAATTTCAAATGAAGTGTGTGCCTTTTGGGTAAGGCTACAGCCACACTGACACACCAGGCCTTGGTTGAACAGCGCCGCTTCCCTTACCGAGCATTTACGGGCCGCATGTGCTCACCCTCCATAACTCTTTGGCAGACAAAGGCAGCCCAAAAGCTAACACAGAAACTTGAGAACTTGGAAGAGTCCCTAGCACTGTACCTATTGACAGAAGATCTTATAGCTCCATCTAGCTCTGTACGGCGGAAATCACTGGGACACCTAAGAAAATGCAACCAAAAACCCAAGGAATCTCAGTCGTGTCTCACACTCACACACAGAGAGATGTGGGATAACACTGCCTGTCACATGCTGCTTCATAGGAGGTAAAGTAGTGACCATTCTTTAAGGTAAATTATTTAACCACTTTTCTGCATGTGTCTCTATTCTCCATTGTGACCATTCTCTTCTCAGCTACGTAGTTCATTCGGTGGAACCAGAAAGGCTGTGGAGTGGCAACTCACTGCCTGAAAAGAGGCTTCAGACCTTCCAGATCCCAGAAATCCCAACCACATGGCAACAAAGAGGCGCAGCACCCAGCTGTGACCAAGCTGCAGGCTGTGTCCCACAGCTCAGCAGACACCTCTCAAAGCAGCCCACAGCAGCAGGGAGAGATTCCTGCTGGGCCCACACAGGGATCCCTGGCAGGGGAGGAGAGCCCATCTCCATGGACAGCTCCTCGACATTGTTAAACAAGAGGGTACATATTCATTGGCATTGGACACAACGTTAGCAAGGCAAACGCCAAGTCATAATTCCCTTCCCTCTGTGAAAGAGGATTAACTTCTATAGCTGAATAATTTCACAAACTTTGAGCCTAATCTAAAGTACTATCATTTTGGAGTAAAACATGCACTACTTGAACTATGTAAATAAGAATATTTATAAAATACGCTCTGTCAACATTTTCCCTCAATTTATGTTGATGCCTATTTAATTAACAGCATAAATTCAACTATTTGAGTTCTCACGTTAAAGGTTCTTCAGCGAGTCATCACAGTGTGTACTTGTATCAAATCTTCCTGCCACAGGGAAAACCATATCCATTAGAAATCCAGAACTAAAATTTAAGATCCAGATAAGATACTAATTAAGATTAGCTCAAATAAAAGAAGGAGTAGAACTCTGCTAATTTTCAGTAGGACACATGGCAGGTAACTACACATCAAAAAAATACAGCCTCAGCAATTAAAATAAATTTTCTTCATTTATTGATATGAAAAATTTCAATTCAAGAAGATCAGGCTCTTTTGCCTTTTGCAGCAAATCTTTGGGAGGTCTCCTGTTTCATAACTGCTATTAAAACTTAACAAAAAAAGAAGAAATGCAACTATTAGAAAGAAGAATATTTTTAAACATCTTTAATGAAGATTCTTGTGATTCTTTTAGATTGCCAAAATGAGTTTCTATAGCATCTCATAACTACAGTTTCTTTAGGATTCTCCATCACTATCTCCATCACTCCATTTCCATTCCAATATTCTTCTCCTTTTTCAATCCTTCGCTGAACATTCATGAAATAGCATCAGACATTAACACATTGTCAGTTTTATTTAGGAAGTTCAGTACTTCTAGAAAAAAGGAAAATCTCCAGCAGTATTTTGAATTTCACATAGATTACCTTAGATGTACAGCAGATTTACTCACAGAGTAACATCCTTATACAACACCAAGTATCTCTACCCCCATTTGTGGAAAAGTTCTGATCACAGATTAAACTGACACCTGACCCCTGTGCTAGAATGACACATCAAGTGTTAAGAAGAATACACTTAAAATTAGTAACCTCCAGGTGGAAAAGCAAAAAAAAAGTTTTTATTTGGCTCCCTTTTCTAGCATCCTTATGATCTGGATTGTTCTTATGCTTCTCAGATGCTGTGTCTACAAGACAAACCGTCCTGCTAAGCCCAATGAAAGAAACAGTGACCTTCACAAATTCTGAGAATGAGCTGCCACCACCGAATTCGGCTCCACTGTAACGCTTACATCAAATTCCTGGATGGGAATGCTTCAACACCAGAGAAGACAGTGCCTTTATCAACACAGACTGAGCTGAACAGCAGCACCTTGGCCATCACAAGACCCCTCCCTGCCTGTAAAGAATGGCTCTAAGTGCTGCAGGAAGCAACAGTGAAATACTCCGGTGTCCCAGAGAGATCCCACGAGCACCTACACGTGACCAGTTCATCTCTATCCCGTGTTTCAGAAAGTCTAAGCACAGATGAGAACAGCTCATTTTGCACCAGCACTCCAAGCAAAACCGTGGAAAACTAAAGACCTACTTGAAAACGTAATCTGCTTCTACACCCAAAACTGCTGGCTTCTAGAATTTGATACTGCTGATGGGGCTGCTCTCAGTAACAGGACAAGGAAGCAGGGGAACCTGACCTCACATTACACTTAGCCCTCTTTGGAACAAAGCCAGAACAGGAAGGAAACTGAAATCTACTATTCAAAAAATTCTTATCTCTGACCATGTACTCCCGAGCCAATTACAGAAAGCTCTCCCTCAACATTTTGTAGCCCAGTACACCCAGTTTCACACATTCATCTGTAAAAATCTCCATAAAATAAAGCACTCAGATTAGAGTTAATTTTCCACAGTCAATCAATATTGCAAACACAAATACACCTTTCCTTTTAATCTTCCATATTTAGTTTCTGAAACAACTGAAGCTACCTCAAGATGCTTATATGCTCTCACCACGCAGTGTGAAACAAGTCCTTCCATACTTTATCATCTCCGTTTTGTGGGTTTTGTTTTCCCATGAACTCTAGAAAGACACCTACAGAGCAGTCTTTCACCCCTTCTTTACTTGCAGGATTCTACCAGTGTTAGCTACAGCCTCTCACTCACCATCCCAAGCTGAAGGTACTAGGGAAAATATGAACATGTGCTTTCTGAACTCTGTGTCTCTGCTTAGCATTGAAAGTGTTAAAACAAAATACTTTGATTAAAATGTTAATATGTATTCCCTGTCATATCTGATACCCTCAGACAGCTGGGTTTCAGTTTTCGTTCCTTATCTATTAGCAGAGAAAAACAAACAGGCATCACTTGAAGTAAAAACAAATAGTGTGGACCTGCTCTACAGCAAAACCTAAAGAGACCCAGCAGAAGACACACAGGGTAAACAGGGGAAGACACACACACACATTGTTTTCTTAAACTCCAAGGAAAGTTCTTTGAGGGACAGAGTCGCTACCAAAAGCAATCCTTTATTTGCTAAAGCCTTCTGTCTGGGTTTACACTGTAAGAACCAACACAGTGCTGCAGCGAGCAAGCTCTGGCAGAACTCCCCTGAGCAAAAGGGTTCACAACTGCTAGCTGCACACCTCTCAAAAAGCACCCCAGGGGTTCATTTGCTGAGGAATTTGGGATAAAAAAAGATGAAACTGATGCAACAACATCACTCAATAATCCATCAGCACTTACTGCATTCTTATTCAAGATCTAAAGTAAATTATTTTTCCCTACTAGAATTCTCTTAATTTTAGTTTCTCTCCTTAGGACTCTGCAAGTCCTGTGCACTGCAAGAGCACAAGTTAATTGCCTCAGTAAAATACATCCTTTTCTTCAACACATCCAGTGAGTTTCTGCCCCAATAGCCCACGGCATCCTGCTGCACTGTTCCCTTCTCCACCCTGAGACCACCCTGCCACTCTAAAAACGAACCGAAAGCCCTGCAGAGGGGGGAACAGTGTTCAAAGACAGCCCAGATCAAACAGACTTATTTCTGATTTTTAAAAAAACAACAACAACAACAAAAAACACCCAAAAACACAATAAATCATTGCAATGAAGAGAAAGCACGTTTAGCGTAAACCTTTAATAAAGATCTCAAAAGAATTTAGACAGCTTTACTCTGTTGAGATTTATTTTACACAGGTTAAGGACAAACACTTGACTAAAACTACTGCTGAGGTTTAAAGTACATTTTACCAAAACAAGTGCCTTTTACCCAAGAATTAACTAGACACTGACAACACCAGAAAACCCGATTCAGGCTGAGCTCGTCTAGTCTTCATATTAATCTTCTTTAAATTCCCGACTTTTAAGAACAAACAATGGTAGCATTACAGGCTTATAACAAGGTTAAGCTTGAGAAGTTCTATTAATACCCTCCCTAAGGCTACCAGAAAATTCCTTAAAGCAAGTGATTTTTTTTTTTGCTTTGTTGTGGATTATGCTCTAGGGTAGTTTATTGAAGCTCTCATAAAATGATGAGTTTATCTTATGTCTGCATCAGCAGCCCGTCTCTTTTCGGGGCTGAGATGCTCATCAGGAGTCACAGAATAAGTTAACAGAAAAATCTGGAATTCTGCCATATTCACTCTCTATATCCTGCTCATAAATTATGTTTTAACTGACTGTCAAGCATCTGATTCATTTGTGAGAAATAACAGTTTCATCTGTCTAAACTCCAAATACTCAAAAGCAGAAGTCCTTAGGAAAAAAAGTGGTGATCTGTTGTAATGGATCCATGATAAGTGTCTACACACTTTAATGCACTGACGCATTTCCCTAGTTTCAAAGGAGTAAAATCAGGGTCACCTTCCTTAACCAGTACTTTTCGCATTTACTTTTCTTTAATGCTTCTCCTCTATCACAACCGTGACACTTGGAATTTTAATTAAAAAAAAGTTGCTATACATATACAACTCTAAATGAACCTGAAAACTGAGGTACCAGTTTACTGTTAAATAAAATTAAACACACCTCTCTTGTCAATTGCTCAGATCACTGCCTGACTATCATAGTTTTACTGAAAAACAGCTCCAAAATAATTCGTTTCAGCAGACCTATTAGCAAAGTCCAGAGCAACCAAGAGAATCATCTCAAAAGCTGGCAAATAAAACAACTGAGCAGAGCTTAACAGAGCCTGTCAGCTCAGCTGGACTGTGGAGACACCTTCGTGAGCAATGCATGGCTATTTTAAGACATGCAATTTTGTGAATCCACAACTTGTAATTGTTTTGCCTTGTTCTGCCATCCAGAGGGGATGTCCGTAACTATTTAAAACAAAAAAAAAATTGGTTGTAGAAGCGCTGCAAAGGAGGGAAATTGAGTGTCCACAAATAAAGCAACATTTACTTCTACTGAGTGATGAATGTGAAGTTCAGCTGAGCAGCTCCCTGCCTCCAGGGATGGGATTTCCAGTCAGATCCGCAGCCCATGAAGTAAGCTGGGGAGGAGAGAGGTCGGTGGGTGCTGGCTTGGGGTGGGGGCATGCTGGCGAGGGTGGCAGTGTCTGTTTTTTAAACTAAACACTGCATTTGTCACTTCCCCTGCCTAACTGGTTTGGTCCATCATAATAAAGAATCTGGGCCTGTGATATGGCACTTTTAATGAAAAGCCTGCTAGACTTAGTCATTAAAGCAATACAATCTGTATTAGCATTTTCCTTTTAGGTTTTTTTTTCCCCCCAGTAATAAAACATTGGCACGTGCCGAACACTTGGCCGCAATTCTTTATTCTGAAAAGCCGTGGTGATATTAGAATTGTGTTCCTAACAGAATGAACTCACTGCTACAGACCACCGGCCTTAATTACTTAGTTGTGTAGACTTCCTAAGCAGCGCCCAATTAATCCACTGAAACCCACTTCAAGAACATTTTTTGCACAAGGGCTGTTCCTATAAACCACACACACACATCACAAACCTGCCCTAGCTACACTAAAGACATCCCAGGTTTATCCAGGACACCTAACATTTGGTGTTGTATTACTATTTGGAAGTCGATCTTTTCCAATTAGAAATCAGTAACTACAGGAAAAGGAGAATTTTTCCATGCTGAAACAGTACTTGAAATACTCCAATTAAGTTTTGCCCTTCTTGCCTAGTAAAAGCAGTGTTAACTAATGCATGTTTGAAACTTGTCACGACTGCCCGAAAGAATTCACTATTTGCAGTTAATGTCTGGCAAAGTAATAATCCAATCAAAACCCAAAGAATCCTCAGGCACTGTATATTTTGTAATATTGACACTGTGTCATGAAGTATCAACAACCCCAAAGCACAGACCAAACTATAAAATACAATTTCCTTATTTTTTTTTCCTCTTAAAAGGAATATACTGCTAATATTTCTCTTTTTTTTAAGAAGTTTTTGTTTGTTTGGTTGGTTTTTTTTTTCCACTCAAAGTTAGTGTTTTCCTCCCAGGCCATTTCTTTCAGTGGTGGTTACTTCATCAATATTTCCATTAGTAATAATTTTGGAAATCCTGTTCAATTTAAGGCATGTCCAAGTAGCTGCCAATTATTTCTCATTCAACACTGCTTTTAAAAGGTACCTTCCATATTTAAGCTGGTGATTAAGTAGTCTTAACCAAACTGACAAAATTCTTACTATGACTGTTCTATTGGGAGCCAGCCACACAGGACACACTGCAAGAAAGCATCTCCAATATCCTTTTAAACTAAACTGTGCATTCTACAGTTAATAACAAAAAATTCTTAGCGCTCTTTTTCTTTCAATAAGATTCCCATCATCATAACTAGGTGTCAGAAACACTTCAGCCACCTCTGCTTTTCAAAGCTTCTACACCAGAGCACCTATTCGGAGCCACCCCCCAAACCAGAGACTCACAGAGAGACTCAGGACACCTCCCTTGGCCTCAGCTTCCACTTTCCAGCCTTTTCCACCTGGGTCTGTGGTACCAGAGGCCTGACCAGCTATCAGCAGCCCCACCATGCATCCCAACAGCTCACTCAGGCATCATTTGCAATACTGAAGAGCATTGTTTTGTTAAACTTCGTTCACTGGAGCCTTGTTAAGGGATTGCTGATGCCATCTCAGGAGGAAAAGCACAGTACGGTAAGGGAGCTGGCAAACATTGCAGTTACAGTCTGATTTTTTTAAAACAACTATATTTTAGCAAGTGAAACGCTTAATCTCTTGCTTTCTTAGCATGCCCTTAATTCTGTCTTTTTAAGTAACACTTGTGAGATTTATTTCCTTCATTTAGATTCATCCAGGATGTCCATACCACAATTGAGTTACATGCACAACTTATTTAAGTTAGCAGTTAAAAATGAAACAATTAGAACTTTTATACAATTAAGAATCAGGATCCTCTAGAGGACAATCTGTCTGCAAGACTACTACTTGTCACTGCTACATTAAGGCAGAAGCCAAAGGCAAATTGACTTTGCCTTCTGGGAAATTTAATGATCCCCAGAAATTCTCTGCTTAAGAGTTAAGTCAATTTTTGTTCATTAATTCCTTATTCCTGAAAGAAGATTCTGATCTAGCTTCACCTTTCTCTTCTGCTCATATCATCTTCTGATGACAAGTTAATTCCCAAGATTTCATTTTCAAAAACAATATGCGTGGGTCAGAGTTCTGTACAGATTTGTCAGGTTCAAACAATTTCATATTTCATCCTTTTTATGGCACTCGAGTTGCTCTCTCACAGAGAGGGTGCAGCAGATTCTACAGCAAAGCTCTTTTGCTTTTACTTTTTAAGAACTGCAGCCATAAAAACTAGTGACCCAGTTTTAGTGAAGCTTTGCACAATTGAATACAAATACTCTATAAACCGTAGGGAGGGCGATGTCACCTCAAAGCAGCACTAATGTGAAAGGAGAATCCCTGCTTTAGGTTGAAAGTCGCCAGTCTGACAGAAAGCAGCCCAGCACTTCCACAGAGCTGCAGTGCTGAGAGCTGTGGTTTCCTCCACTGTTGACAGCTTATTATTTTCATAACCATTCCATTTTATCGCTGGTCAGAAAAATTAAGAAATTTAGTCCGCGTTCATTGTCTAGCAAGCGGTGTTTCTGTCAGGCTGCCAAAAAAGGTATGTCAAATGTAACGGGAGGTAGAGAGCACACTGGGAATGCTTACATGGATTGAACTGAAATTTTCAATTCATTTCACCCATAAATCTTTCCTATTAAGAGTCGACCCAAATCAAAAATTTCAAAATTAAGCTTAATGCTGCATTTTATGATTGCAGGTTCTATTCCAACTCTTCAAGGCGACATCATTAAAAAATACCGAAATAATTTCATGATTTCACTCCTCTACTGGCTTCATGGTACAAATAACAGTGATCCCTTTGCAGCAAATCTTCTGCGGAAATGTACTCTCTCTCCATGACCCAAGCTCACAACAGTAATCTTCATCCTACCAATAACTTGTCCTTCTGACTTGCAAAGTGGAGTTTGGTGTTGGAAAATGAAACGTAGGAACATATTTGAAAGGTGTTGGACGTGCCTTGCCTTACTACCAGCAGAGGCATTATGTATTATTGATTTAAATCCGACTGTACTCCTGAAGTTCCTTCTTATAATTCAGTTAGCTCTGGGATGCGCTTCCCCAATTCTGTCCTGAGTAAATCTGAATTATAAACAGGACATTTTACAAACTGCAGGGTGATTAGATCAGGCTAAAAGCATAATTACAGGTCGATTAGAAAAACCGCAACCACGCGCAAAAACTTGCCTCCACAGCATTTCGGCATCTCAGGCCCTCGGCGTGAGCTGAACGAAGGGCTCGGGAGCCAAGGCCAGGAGTGGCTGTGCCGTGTCCCAGGGGAGCCTGCTGTGCCAGCTGTCCCCGAGCCAGCCTTCTGCCCCCTGCACTCGCTGCGGGAGCCGCCCCGCCATCCACACGCGCAGCACTGCTCTGAGACACCAAGCTCCAAAGCAAAACCCCCCTTGGGAATATTGCTTCTCTCTAACCGAGCAGACAGTTCGTACTGCAGCAATCATATTGGAAGAAATTCTTCTCAAGACCAGATAGGCAACTGTTCTTATTATAGAATTACTGTATGAATTATTCTTCTTAAAGTGTTTTAAGAACTTCTATTAAAGTAATCTTTAACTACTTTCATAAATTTTTAAAACTCTGCATTTACAATACTCAACATTGTTCCTTTTAGATAGACACAAATTATCACTTCTTAAGTTTTTGCTTGTCTCAGCTAAAAAAGGAATTTCACTCTAATGTAAAAATGATGCTGATGAAGGCTTCAATCAGTAAAAAAGTAGCTTTGAGCTTCACTGCTGGAGACCCTCAATATTCTGTCACATGCTGTCCAAAACTTAGCCAGGGGCAAGGGCACGGAAACTTGAGTGAGGAGGCCGTGACACCTCTGGTTGAATCCCTCCACACCACATCCCGCTGCGTGCAGGTCACAAACTGCTCTCACCTCCCCACGCGTAAAACAAGAACCTCTACCACGGGAACACGGCTGGAGCTCTCTTACTCTCAAGCTTCTAATGCATCTCATCACTATCTTTTTTTTTTTTTAACATTTTTCACTGCTGTGGTAGGTTGTTTCTCACACAAGAATGTCACAGGCTTATCCTGGAAGTTCTGTTTGTTTTGCTTTTGGGAGAGCTTAGAACTAAAAGCAGCGTCGAAACAAGTGGTTTGTACCCAGCATTGCTAAGCTACCTGGATAAATCACAGCATCTTGAGATATTGTTATCTTCACATATGCAAAACAAAAAAAGGCTTTCGTCCACAGCAAGGATTTATTGATTTGGTGAACAATTATTCTCTTTCATATTGGGTAAATCATTAGTAAAACCAAAAGCACAGCCCCCTAGCATTGCATTCTTCACCTGATCTTGAGACTTTGATTTTGTTAGGCGGATTTTATTCTTCTTCTAAAATCTTGCATCAGCCATCCATCATACAATTTAAAATAACTCCTACACAAGGGTTAATAAACTGAATTCTTTCAAACATTAGAATTCAATTCTGTCCATCTAATAGAAGATCACTTTGGTTTGTGTTTAAAGGCAAAAAAAGAAAAAACAACTGCATCTACTTTTAATTCCATAACATATGAAGCTGAGATACACAAGCTTTCAGGTCTCTTCCTTCTCTGCTCACTCTATCAACATATTTAAAAATTAAGTAGCCACCCAGAGGTTCTGATTGCTGTTTTGTAACTCCAGAGACTATGTTTAATAGGCAATGAGAAAAATAAATGGTCTATTATTTACATTTCTGAATTATGATCATCATAGCATGGAATCTCTCTGCAGCCTTCACAAATTACCATAAAACTTTTTGAAGTAATTTCTAAGTTTTTTTCGTCTTCACAGTGAGTTATTCACATATTAAAATTCCTATGAAATTAACACGACTTCTGGAAATGCAGCATCTTAAACTATATTACTTCACTTATCTATATGCCTCACTGTGCTTTATGCATTATTCTTAGCAACTTCAGAATATAAGGAAGCTAATTTCTGAAATTACTGCATTTTATTATTAATGTTGCTACGCTAAAATCAAAAGTATTTAAGTGAAAACATGATTCTCCGTACAGTTTTCTAACTCTCTGAATGGACTGCAGCTGATGAAACTCAATGCAAAGCTGGCCCTTTTATTTTAGCTGGCCCAGCTGCCTCTGAAAGGGAGGAGGGGACCGTCAGTCTGAAGCCAGGTGGTGTCAGGCAGGTAACTCCAAGTCTGTTCCAGGAGACACAGCCAAACACGAGTTCCCTCATTCCTGCTGGAAAGTTAAGAGCTCACCTAAGGAAGCCTGGCCTCATATTCATGCCCTATCTTCAGAAAACCACCTGTATGAAGACACTAGGCTCATAAAACAAACACCCCAAGCCTGAGATCCTCAAAAAACAAAGAGTAATATCACCCCTACTCCTCCTCCTCCTCTGAAGCATTCCCACAGTCGTAGTGGGAAAATCCATGGGACCTACACCGACCATAACCCCGTGACCGTCTGGCACGTACAAACTGCACGCGCGTGCTGAGGCGACTGCTACTGCTGTCCTGCAGCTACAGAAGGACTACTAAACTTCATGAAATTTTCCCAGGTAAAACTTCAAACGCCATCAGATCTTAAAATCACCCTTATTGACAATATCTGCCGTGGAGTACCGACCTTCCAGAAGCATTAGAGTGCGACCTAATGAGCGAGAGCTAAAACCAGGCAATGAATTCGGGAGTGACAGGAATTTCAGGCTCAAGCGTTCTCTCATTGAAACAAATGGGGCTTATCTCATGCTTAACACTGTGCAAACATGTCTGCTGGATAAAGACCAAGGTTCAGCATTCAAGGAAGTTTTAAGAATGAGTTCTGAGGCCGCTAGCATGCAAGCTTTAGTTAATATTACCAAATGGCACTTCAGAGCTCAGTTGCGGACTACTTACTATAATTGTCTGCTCCCTAGCATGAACACTGAGTTAATCCAAAAAATCATGTAATTGCTTCAGTAAGATGTTCAAGGCACGTTCAAAAACTGAGGTTTAATTTGACAGGAAAAAAAAAAAAAATTGACCTTTCTTTTGAAAATGCAGCAGATACATTTTGACATCGGGGTTTACTTTCTCCTTACTAAGCTTGGCATGTATGTACCAAGTCTTAATTAGTTGGAAACTGATTTGGCTGTGTAACATATAGGTGAAAAAACAGAAGAAAACTATTGCAGGCAAAGAACATGAAAGGCCTAGGAGGGATCTCACCACAACGTCCACTATTTAATTTTACTTACTCACTTATGTAACAGTAAAGGACTTAGTCACCAGCACTCCAACCCAACTGCCTCCTGTGGAGCACTGCTCATCTTTACAAGTCAATTTTTATCACTCACTGACTCTTAAACTCATGCTTTTCACTGATGCATTTAATTCAATGCAAGCGTTAATTCGGATCCAGAGAGAACAGGGGAGTAGGGGAAGCATCACTGGTAAAGCACCGTGTTACTTATCACTAGAAAAAGAAATGGAAACAGCTTGTAACATAAGCAAGCTCACTGGTGCTCTGAAAAATCTATTTCCTTGGTATTCTCTCCATACTTCAAACACAGAAACACACAAAGGAACTGTTTTCTGTGCAGAGCTCCCCCACCTAGCAAAAATTATATGGTTTTCCTTGCTCAGGTTTCCCACCTTCATCCTCAAGGCAAAATAATTTGATATGGCGTAACAGAGCATAAAATACATATTCAAGTACCAGGATAATTTAATGCTACAGAATGAAATGCAGGACATGCTACTTTAAATCTTTCAGAACATCTGTAATGGGCTTTTAAAAACAAGTCCTGCACTGCAATAGTAAATTTGTCAGTGGTGCCAAGATCTACCAGTTGTGGGTTCACATTGTCCTCTGACAAAACGAAAGAGCTCAGACTGTGAAGTCAAGGCATTGTGCTGCTGCTGCTCTGATAGGTAACACACCATCTCATCTTCCAGTGTGAGAGCACTCTCAATAATACTGCTTCAAGAAACTTCTGTCACAGATACACGTGAAACTCTGGACCAGGACCATGAATTGGGAAACGTAAAGACTGTTAGCATTGCTTTATTTGCTTTCATATTTTGATAAAGAAAACTAATAAGGGGGAAAAAAATCAGCAGTGAGAAAATTAGGAGCACTTGAAACCTACTGTTCTGACAGGAGTTACCGATGTGAACTCCATCACACCCCTGCTAACTCAGATATCCCACAAGACAGCAACCTACCAGAATCTCAAGCACCACATGATTAAGAAACCAGTGTGCAGCAAGCGGAACTAAGACAGAAAAGCCTTAAACATTTAAAGAGTTTGACACCACTTCCTCCTTTTACCCTTTTCTTTCCTTCTCCACAGATTTTTTTAGGTAAAGAGCGTCCTTTTGATAGCTGCATTTGCAAACCCCTCAGTCCAAGTCTCCAGAGCCGGGGGTTCACGAGCACCTGTGAATTCTCCGTAGGCTCTGACCCAGCAGAGCACAGGTTATTCCTGCTGAGGAAGCACACAGGCACAGCAGGGGAGGGATGGCTGGCTTTATAAAACACCACCCGTGCTGAGGAGCATCAGCAAGAAACTCCTCAGAGCCCTCGACAGTGAGAAGCAAACACACACCAGCTTCTTACAGGCTGCCATATATACACGTCTATAAACTGATATTCACTGACGTTACCAGGAAAAGGCAAATGGGATGCAACTGTAGAGAAGAACTACAAGGGCAATTATAAACATTAATAAGGAAGGAATCAACAAGCTGAATATTCTCTCTGTAATGCTACAACCAAAAAGATCCCAAAACAAGATCCAAAGGCACCAGACAGAAAGCAAAACAGAAAATTTCTGTTGTCACAAAGATTCCATAAACCACGTGAAAGAAGCAGTTTACGGGATTAAGTGTATTTAAATTTCTACAACATCTCCCCATGCTAAACTCTGGGGGTGACTGAATTCCAATTGATTTCTCTTCATACTGTGGCCCCAGAACCACAGACACCACCGGGCAAGAAGAGCAGGTACGAGGAGCCTGGCACCTCCATTACAGACGGTTTTACTGCAGAACCCACAACCCGCTCCCGTTGAACAGGGAAGCACAGACACTGCTAAAAGACACCCTTCGAAGATGGACACTTGTTTCTTTTAAACTGATTTCATCAGCTATACCTCCATAGAAGAGCAGGATACTTTCAGCTCCTAGAAGGAGATCCCCTTACGATACATCATACCAGACATTTGTGTTTCAATAACCAGCTTCGTGAGGAGCCAAAGAACAGTGTACTGAAAGCACAGATTTGGACAGATTCCTTCAAAATGCTGGAAGGATGTATTAAACCTAATCCTTAGGGGGGGAAAGCAAAGCCTATAGTGTTCTGTCATGTTAGATTTCTCTCTTAAGATGTGAGAACATGACAGCTAAATTAACTAAGCAAAAATATTTGTGAATATTCAAACATTTCAAGTGATGTTAAAGGAGTACCTTAGACACACAGCAGAAAAAGAATATATTCAAAGACAGCATGAAGCTACAAATAAGCTTTAAAAACTAATATGTACCATTTGTCAAATTGACAGCCTAAAGTGGTTCACTTGTGAGAACTCGTGCATACTGCACAAAATGCCAGAATATTAAAAACCAGTGAAGAGTCAAACAATAAATTACAATGTATCTGTACATCATACTTTTGCCCTTCTATCAAAGCCTACTATCTGTTATGCTTACTCCCTTACAACAACGTTTTAGAGATAACATCTGTACATGATTAAGACTAACTAAATGATTAACTACCAGTGGGAAGAAAAGGTTAAAAAAAGTGTCAAGAAACTGGTATAATGGTCTTTCATTTCCTAACTCAGTAGTATTTTCCTACTCTTTGAAGTTTTTGAGAAATTGAGCAAAGCATTATGGATGCCAGCTATGATACTGAGCATACCAATTAGTCAATACCAATTGAGCCGATAACAATTTATTGGTAAAATGAAAATTCTGAGCTTATATGTATTATGTATTTAATTTATAGTCTATAAATATTAATAATAAAAGTAAAAAACTGTATAAGTACTTTGGATCAAGTGAAATAAAAGGAATTAATGGGAATTAAATGCGGATTTTCAATCCACAAGGCAAGAACTTAACTGGATTCTTCTAAATCAAATGCCTAAAGACAACTGAGAAAGAAAGGAAGAGCCATAGTCTTAGCAGAAATCTCAGCTTATATTTGCATGAACAGACAATCACAGCTTGTTTCCAGCTATTCTTTAGTTCCTATACTACTGCTTTTCCAGTGAGTTTTAGATATATGTGAAATTGGCTACAAGGAAAACGTACCAACTAATGCCAATTCTAATTAGGAGACTCTGCTATTAGAATACACCTGGTCTTATGCTGATTACAGGCTTGTTTGGTCACCATGACAAATCTTGTAACCTTTTATAAGAAAAAATAATATTCTCAGCAATGATGTCAGGATCAAATAAAAAGAAGGGGAGAGTTCCTTTTGGAGAATGATGACTTCATACCTAGAAAACTTCTTTGCCTAGGGATTCAGGTGTTCTTATGGGCCACAGTATTTAACTTTGCCCTCACTGGGAAAATCTATGTCCCCTGCAAAGACAGTCCCCAAAAGGCTTGCAAGACTCAGTCCCAGATTATAGATTCCTTAAATAGCAAGTAAGCACGATCCTGAACTCGTTTTGTCTGGGGAAAAAACATCACTGGACACAAAAACTTTATTATTAGTGAATTACAATCTTTCTGTACTGCAGCTGCTGGTTAACCCTTGCTTTAGTGGCAAAGTATGAAAAGGTAGAAAAGCCAGCATGTCCTTCCTTCACAGCTAAAGGCCTATTTAATTCTTTAGAGAAAGTCTGAAATAAGAATGTGTTATGGTCTTTTGGCTGACTTGTATTCTTAAAGTCTTGCTCCTTTCCCCTTTCTTCCACTGCCCCCTTGCTCACTCCCCACTCCATCTTGTCTATAAACTACAAGGAATGGAAAGAAACTGATAGGAAGTGTCAGTGAAATCTTAACCTTCCCAAACCAGCAAATCACATCTCCCTCTCTGTAAGAACAGCAACCTTTTTCATAAGGCCCCAGGTATTTATGGGACCACGCCAAAATCCTTACTGGTTTATGCAGTCATCAGCAAGAGTTACAGCCTTCTCTGGGCAAACACAACAAAATCAAACATTCCCACTGGAAGAGAGAAGCCATCATTTTTAATTTGTTTTCACAAACTCAACAGACCTAAAAGCAGAGCAGTACCTCTACCATAGATTCTAGAACTGCTTAGCACAAAAAAGAGACCTAAAAATTACTCTTACAGGTATAAACATATTGGCAGGTGTGAACTGCCAATGCTCTCACAAAGATTAGAAGCTGGACTAGCTCTAAGAGACCCTGCTTTGCTGTGAGAGTGGTTACATGGATGGACTGACAATACCAGAGACAGCACAGAGGTGGAAAGCCACTTGTTCCATTTCCCATTAGGAGCAGAAGAGAAATCAGGGAAGGGAAGCTACAATGGTAGCCAAAAAAAAAAAACAAAAAACAAACCCTAAAGCTTTTCTGTGTTCAAGATTTACTCCAAAATGTACTTCCTTCTAGTATCAGATTTTGAAAGACATTGCATGATTATATGATAAAGTCTTTTGCACAAGACACCATTAAATAATGCATTTTAAACAAAATAAAAGTCCTTAAAATTTACTGTTGACTTTTTCAAAATACAGCTATAATAAAATCTGAAATTATGTACTGGACCACTTGAAAAGTATGTGGCCAAGAAGTCTGCTGAAACAAGTTGAAAAAAAAAAAAAAAAAAAAAAAAAAAAAAGGGCAATNGAAAACAAATTGAAAAAAAAAAAAAAAAAAAAAAGAAAATATGGGCAATTCTCAGGTAAAAAAATACCAGCACAATATCCTGAATCTGATCTGGTAAGCCATACAAAGTTTGAGAGTCACTTATAATCTACCAAATAAAAGTCACGTACAGCAAAGTGTCTTTTGAACAACTTCATTATATTCTCTAGCTAATACACACACCCATTTTGACCAGATGGAATTCCACCATCCCTAGAGGTGCCTGGACACAACTGTTTGCCAAGCATTCTCTTATGAAAAAATGCAAGGACATACAGTTACTCACAACATTTTACAGTGAGGAGAACCATTACTCTTAGTCAGAGCTGGCTCTTACCCCCACTTAATAAGTTCAAAAAGTGAGTTCTGATCTGTGATTTTATATGTAAACTCTACATACAAAAATATAAACACTATAAAACAGAGGTTTATAATTTGCACAAACCCGGTGTTTAGTAACCTCATATCCTGCACAATGGTGAATGCTTATTCCCACACTCCATGTATTATTCCAGTTACACAGAGAAGCCTAAAAAAACATTCTAAAACACCGTTAACATCAGATTGCTTGCATTAGTTCTAGATACAGTAATTTCTGGTTAACAGTAACCACGGAGCATTGCTTCATTCATTCTTCAGCCTCCTGCTTGTTTCCAAGAAATAAATAACCACTTAAGACAGTTACCAGTAAAACTAATGACCCAAATATACCGACGAGGAAAGCTGTAAGAACTGAAAACTGCACCCAAGCCAATCAAAAATGAAAACCATCCCTTAAATTCCATTAAAACATCTACACATTGTCAAGACTGCTCACGTAAGGAAGGGGGCTTTTCCCATTTAATCTAGCAGCTTTCCTCCTTCAAATGATCAATGCCACCATCCTGCTCACCCCCTCTCAGGGCCTCCTCACTCTGCAGTTTTACTGCCTGGTACCAAATCTTCTGTTGCTCAGCTCTGCGTGTCTCCTGCCACTGAGCTGAGTTCCACTGAGGGGCTGAGCACGTCCCAAGACGGGCGGTGAAGCTGGCAAAGGGCCCTTTGAAGAGGAGCTGAGGGAGCTAGGAGTGCCCAGCCTGGAGAAAAGGAGGCAGGGCAGACCTCATCACTCTCTCCAGCTGCGTGAAAGGAGGCAGTGGCCAGCTGGGACGTGGTCTCTCCTCCCCAGTGAGGAGCAACAGCACGAGAGGGAACGGGATCAAGCTGTGCCAGGGGAGGCTTGCACTGTAAATCAGCAGTGGATAACCCCAAAAGGGTTTTGAAGCATCAGAACATGCTGTTCAGGGAAGCTGTGAGGTTACCATCCCTGGAGGTATTTAAAAGATGCGCAGATATGGCGTTTAGGGACATTGTTTAATTGTGGACTTGGCAGGGCTGGGTTATGGTTGGGCCCAACAATGATGGATCTTTTCCAGCCTAAACAGTTCTATCACACTATGATCATCTATCTCAATCCAAAAAACACTTGCCTACATGACACATCTGCATTTAATAACACAGTTTAAGCCAGAATCTGAAGAGGGGAATACTTTATTAGAAGGAATACCGAAACTGTATTAAGAAACCAATGTAAGTAAGTACTTCTGCATCTCATAAGTATCATGAAATTCTCAGAGCTATACAAACACATCAATTAACCACCTCTCACACCCAAGAAAGTGCTGACAACATACGTTACAAACTGTAAAAGTTCAAAGAAAAATAATCCATGGGGGGAAAACAGTAAATTCAACATAAATTTAAAAATAAGGAGTGGAAAAATAACTAACTGGTGAGAAACAGGCCATTTTCACAAGATAGAAAACCTAATTAACAGTGCTTTTTTTTTTTTTTTTTTTCCAACAGATAATTATACCGTCTACTTACACTTCCTAACCTAGTTCTACATCTGTTTAGTAACGAAACTTTCCTCCAACACAACACAGTTTTCCTTAAACTGTAACTTACATGGGCAGGTACTTGTGACATTGTTTTTGATAGCTATTCAAACAGTTCAGCTTTCCTTAATAGATCATGAGCTTACTTTGTCAGAAGTCCAAGAATGAATTGGACAACACTAAGTAACAAACAAGAAAGGAAAAAATAATGTCTGTACTTTCTTGAGAGGGAAAAAAAAAAAAAAAAGAAAACTGGACATTACCATAGCAAAAAAGTGAACATAAGAAATATATCCCAAGGTAGCAGTAAAATTAAAAGAACACTAAATAGGCACAATCCAGCATATCATCAACTTGAGAAAGTGATACAGTACTTCCAAACAAGATTCAAGTGAAGGACACCAGCTATTAAATGCTAAGTTTTTTCTTGTTATTTTAATGAAGGGGAAAGAAAAGCTCTCCTATGTCTTTAACAGCCTAACACATTGCAGAAAGACTATTAGGTTGCAATTCGTGGGACAAGGTCAATTCACACGTACAGCTAACCTGATGTGGATCTGTCACAGCCAGCTTTTCCAGCCCTTGCATGGACCAGGGAATCCAGCTACCACAGAGCCATGGAGGTGCAACTATTCCAATCTATTTTATTCTTAGAAGGAAAGCCCAGCAGAAATCCATTGGAGTGTGGAAGGAATCCTGTGCCTTAGCCCTCAAAGAAGCTGTGTTGGAACACGCAGGTTTTTCCAGAAACTCTGCAAAGAGCTTCCATCCACAGAGCAAGAAGACTATAAAAATCAAACCTTCTGTCTAGCACTCCCTAAAACAAGGATTTTTTTTACGAAGGGAAGTCCTCATTAAAGCAGCAATCAGAAGTGGCTAACCCCTTCCTGAATCAAACTATGCATTAACCACAGCAGTCAGAGACGTGACCTTTTTCCTTCACACAACACGGCTACTTCTCACTCTGCCTGGTTCAGAAGCAGCAGAGGTGCTACACTCCAATTGTAATATCCAACCTTGACTTGATATTTATCTCCAGGGAAGAAAATAATTGGATGTCACACCTCCTAACTCAATTTCATTCTGCTAATTATTCTTCAGTGAATTTTTTTTTCTTTTTCTCCCTTCATCACTGCATTCTGAATAGGATTAACGAAGTCACTGGTGAAATTATTATGAAGACTATTGATCACATACACGTAGTAACTACCCCTTCAATATCTCTTCAGAGCAAAAGTAGTATATAAAAAACAGATCAGGTTTGATATTTATATAGCAGTCTTCAATAAAGAAGAGCTAACACATCTCACTATCTCCATTTTTACTTTAAAAATGCTTATGACATATTCTTACAGCACTGCAAAAAAGAAACCAGAAACCCAACTGTATAACCAGCAATGAAAACATATAAAGTTTAATTTAGCAATATCACTTCAATTCAAGAAAGCCCCTCCTGGTTTCTGCACCACTCACTTCCCTGCTGCAGCACGGTGTCCTGCATAAGGCCTGTTTTTATTGGGTGTGCTTCTCCAATAAACCCATAGAGAGTAAGCACCAAAATCTTCAGTGTCCCTTCTATGACTGAGAAAGTATCTTCACAGAAAAATACATGTATCATTAATGTTCTATAGCAAATATGTACCGGATTCAAGCTTCTAGAAGTAAGAATGTGACTATTTCCTCAGTTAGGCTGGTGATTCAAAGGCTGAACTGAGAGCAGAGAACATGCCTTAACAAAGAAAAAATAAATTGCTGTTGTTTTGGTTTGGGTTTGGTTTTCGGGGTTTTTAAAAGTAAAGTTCTACAGAGGGTTATAAGTAGATCTTTGCACAATTCTAATGACACCCCGATGCGTAAATGCTATAGAATATTTTAACATACACACACAACCGCTAATTAACTACTGCAACCTTCAACTCCAGAATGGCTGAAAGGCATAAAAACCAGCACAACAAAGACTTGGTTTTGGACAATGTGGACATAAGGAGGGCAGATTTAACAGTTAAAAGGTACATAAGAAATCAGTCTCCTGATTTAACAAGTTAGAAGTGCACACAAAACAAAACACACATGCACACCACTGTAGATTTGCAATTACTGTATAGCACTGTCCTTCCCAAGGGTTTGACAGGGCAGTAGGATAAAAAGCTCCCAGGTGGACTGCAAACACACTGAGCCGTGGGTGAGCTGTGCAGGAGAGGGCAGGCAGCTCAGAAACTTCTCCGCCTTCCTCTGCCCTGTCCCCAGAGTCTCCCCTATGGGACACCCAGGGGCTGAGCCTTCCCAAGGAAAGCAGAGAACATACACACACCAACCTCGCATGCAGCACAAAAGCTTTCCTTTTGGCACTCAGGATTCCAGAGTGTTTGGAGTTACCCAAGAAGCCCTTAAGGGCTGCTGATCCAAAAACAAAGCTAAGAACTGGGTGCAGCCGAGTGGGGTTTATGGAACTGGCTCTACAGTCTTCTCCACGTTCTGCCACACTCCATGTTTATAATCATTTGTTTATATTCATTCCTTTTAAGCACCGTCACTATTCCAGGTTATGTTGTAATAAAAACACAGCTTTTGAGATCCACAGTTCTGATAGACAGATTTCCCTCAAAACGCTGGCACTGATGAAAAAAACTACCTGCAAACTTCACCCAACTTAACATCCCATCTCACATTTATACACCAGTTATCAAAACATCACTGTGAGATTAACGTACCCATAAGAATTAAGTTTGTCTCCCTCAACATCAGTTCAGGGGGGCAACCATTTCATACAAAGTATTTATGTGAAGGTACCCTGGAGACCCACCAGCTAAAGGGACAGCTTCGTCAGCAGCCAGCCGTGTCTCAGGAATCCAGTGGCCTCCTGCCAGGAAAACACCTGCAGACTGAACAACCTGCAGTACAATATGAGATACACACGGAGAAGAGCAGAGAAACAAAACAATGACAGCATTAATTACTTGAACAGCTCAATGACTCACAAGCGGGACAACATTTATGCCAAGTTAATGCAGGCGTTTCTTCCCACTGGCTAGTTTCAACATTCTGATCCTGCCATCAAAACAAGTTTTATTTCCACCCACTGTCTTGTTCCCTGTATCCCAATTACTCACAAACACAGAGGACAGTCTTGCCCAAATCACTTATCTGGACCAAAGCACAATGGCTTGGGATTTATTTCACTGCTGAAACAAGTTGGTTTCTCTTTCTCTCAACTAGGACAAAATCCATCCTAACGTGTTTGAGCAGCATCTTCATTTCCTGTTAGTGTGTTTTGGTTCTCTCTCCCCTGCATTTCCCAGCTCTGGCAACACAGAAACCATCACGAGTATCGCGGCTCTGTTCCAGTAACCTACCTCCCCACACAGGCCTGTGATAGAAGTATCATGAAACAGTAACAAGATCTTTGAATACTCCTAACCCTTCAAATCAGGTTTCCTCTGACACTTCAGACAATTTATAAAAAAAATTAAACCATGAAGGACTGAGTTCAGTTCCCCCCACCACAAAAAAAAGCACCTTTGTTCTTCCAGAACAAAGGCTGGTAACTCAACTCCGTCTCACTAGCTGTACAAATTCACAATTCCTATTTTCCAACCTGCTTTTCCTACAGGCCCTGATGTTGTACAACAATGTTGACCTTCGGCATTTCTTCTTTTCCCCTTCCATTTCAGTGGTACTTGCTCCTACTGCTTTTGCAAACTGAGACAATTTCTTTCAGTACCTCAATTACCAGTGTAAATCCAGTTTAACATGAAGAAATAACGTATATTAGAAATATACTGAAAGCAAAACAGAAACACTAAAGACATTTTATTTGCTGTTTCAGTAATTTTTACCTTTAAATTGTGAATCTGGCAGAAAGGGCATGGGCATAATGTTTCTACACAAAAGTTTTGGAAAATATACAAGGTATCTAAGGGCTTTTTAAGTGCTGTCTAGAAACTCATGCAAGTATTCTGTCATTCCTGAACTTGTGCAAACTGATAGTCCTTTATCACACTGCTGCTCAAAGTTAAAGAACCAGAATTTTACAACCTTCATCATTTTAGACACCAAAATTATTAGCCACTGACTCTGGCCAATATTCTTTAAAATGATGAACTCCATAATTTAAGCTAATAACTATGGTTGCTGAGGTTTCTATAGTTACTCATGAAGGGGTCACAGCTCTCTGAAATACATGCAGTCTCTAATAATAAGCTCCGCCACAGTATGCTAACAACCTTTAATGATTAATTAGGCAAAGACCAAGTTCCTGATAAAGCAGAGAATCCCAACATATTCATTACCTACTGAAGCAGCAAGCAAAACGGCTTTGGATTTTGAGATAAAACTGTGACTTTAGGTTGCATCTTTGCATTCTGGCAAGAGCAAAAACCCCACGTCCCTGAACTGCCCAGTTAGCCTCTCGGATGCCTCCACGGGGAGAGTGATTTGCACCGGCCTCCCTGGAATTCTCCTGAAGAGATGACAAACAGAACAAGTATTTGTACTGTGCAGAGCACTTAGGAACAAACTGCTAGAGTAGGTAAAAACTAAAGTTTATCAGCAGATTAAAGCATAGGACAATACCTGTCAAGAGAGCTAACACAATAAAAAATAAATACAATGTGCCAGTACCTCTCTAAATTGCTACTCTCGTGTTGGCATTGTGATTTTCTGGGGTTTTTTCTTATGTTTTTCTTTATTTTGCATTTAAGCAAACCACAGAGAACAACACATCAGAGTAATTACCATGAATCACTCCTGAGTACTACATGTTCCTATTGGCCTGGGAAGAAAATGCAAGAATATTGTAGAAAACATTTAAGTAGGTAGAAGTTTTAAAGGGTTATTTAAATGTATGATATGTCTTGTTTTGTAATATTGTATTTAATATAATTCTGAAAATATTGTGTTCATGTATCTGTGATACAGATACACATATCACATTCAATAACACACTTTGTATTACATAACTCTATATATGTATCTATCCATATTTTATATCCACAGAGCTATATTAGCTATAATATATTAGCATATCACATGGATGTGTTCTTATCTATTATGCATATTACATCTAATATAACATTACATGTATTATAACTGTGAGAGAAGTTGCAGCTTGCTTTTGATCTAGAAACAAAATTATAGAGCTGGGAACAACAAAAATAAATGCAAGAGCTCAAATACGAGCCTAATAGCCAACATTCCGAATTTCCAGATTTGAAAGGAATGCTAACTGGGATGTTTTGCTGGATATTATGACCTCTCTGGCTTCTCACATCTCTAACAATGCTCTCAAGTCAAGGTCAAATGAACCCTTGAGTTCCTTGCTGGAGGCAGACCAGTTGTGGGGCAGGTTGGTTGGGTTTTGTTGGGTTCTTTTCATTTTTGGAAGTTTTCTGGTCTGTGTTGGATTTGGCAGTTCTCCAACATTAGTTTCAATGCGTGCTCTTTTGGTTTGGTTTTTGTTTTTTGGGTTTTTTTTTTTTTTAAATATTTCTTATGTTGAAAGATTACATAGCTAGTCAAAAAGCTGAAAACTCAACAAAATAACTTTTAACCTGACAATAATACACCAAATTTGAAGTCAACAATAGATAATTAATTTGTTTCTTAAATCCTCTGGGATGAGGAGATAAGTTTGCTTTGCCTATGAATTGCCCTAAATATTAATTTTTTGCTTGCCTACTGGGACTAAATCAAACACAGTTAAAATGGTTACTGTGGTTACAGTGATGGATCAAGAAAAAAATAGAAAAAGTTATTTAACCCTCAAAATACAAATGAAAAGCCTGCAGAAACCAGCAAAGCACTACTGGCATTTACACAACAAAGAAAAATACAGAGCCACACCTCATGCAATTTCAGAAAAACAAGGCTTGTGATCCCAAATCCCTGAGAGGCTGAGCTTTTTTCCTCCAATATTTATAAAATACAAAGCATTTCCACGTTTTTTTCCCAGAACAGAAGCATAAATATACTATTACACCTTCTTTACAATCATTATAAAACAAAAAGAAATTGATTATCCAGCTAGCCAGGGAGGGAAAGAACAATGGCAAAATGGTTACACAATCCACTGTAAAGAGAGAGGAATATGTGAGGGGGGGAACAAGGAACAAACAACAGAAACAGTGTTTATGTAAACCTGCTGAAGGCAAAACATTATTAGCAGAGTTTTCAGATACAATTACACTGTGCTAAAATAGCCCCTATGAAGAGTTCTGCGTGATCAATGGCAAGGCCCACACGAGCAGCACTAAGGAGAACAGCACGGATCCACCGCTGGAAAACCAAAACCCAGCGCCATGGAAATAGCTTCTCTATAAATAAAACAGCAAAAAAAAAAAAATTAAACGGCTCTGTAACAAACTAACTAACCAGTAAAGCACAGTTCGGGGTGGTAAGGGCTGGTTCCCTGGCAGCAGCCCTGGCTGAATCAGAGTTTGTGCAACACCACCGCAAAGACGCCCCAGAGCCCCTGAAGTGATAGCCAATCCCACAAAACCAAAGCAAGGGACGAGGGAAAAACGGAGCTCCTTTGAAATTAAAGAAAGAAATGGATAAGATACCATAACTACTTTAATAGGTGTTACAGCAGTGACATGTAACTGAGGGTGGATGTTCACACGCTCGCAGACTCAACTCCGCTACTCCTTGTGATTATCTACAAATTCTACCCAGTTACTTGGCAATAATCTACATAACTTCATTTTTTTATCTTTTGCACAATTATTTTATTTCAAAGTAAATGTCCTCACAAAAGTACTGCTGTTCACATCCTTAGTAAAATACAGTGCCAAAAAAAAAAAACGCAAAATGCATTCTTTAATACAAAATTGTTCCTGTTCTCTGCGATGCATTTTTGCTCGAATTAGCACGGTTCAAGAAGGGGAAAGTCAGCACCTGCTGCTTCTCACAGCAAAGTGTGTTAAAGAAATAATCACATTCCTCACACTGCAGGAAAAAGCTGGAGAACCAAGGATCTAAGAGACATACAAAAAGCATTAAATAAACCCAAATACAGACAACCTGGCGCATATCCAAGGAATTTTCATGAACATTTGACATCATCTTCTACTGCATTTTGATTTCAGGGATATTAGAGTGGCCATTCCTTTTCCCACTCTCCTGTAGAAGCTAAGAATTTCAGCTGAAGCTTGGACAGCTTCTCAGAATAATCTTGCAGTTTCCATGTACACATGAACGAGACAGTCTGCGGAAGTATAAATATTTCAGTAAACTCCAGGCTTTTTAAATTATATGCATCATCAGTCTGTCATCCAAGGCTGGAGCTGCAGACAGGTATCTGCCAACCACCTATCCTCAGATCTGAACGGAGGTTCACCTAGCTCCTACTGAAATTCTGTGCGTAATAATCCAAGAATGCTGTTGTGTGTCCACTTGTGTTTTACCATCACAACATAGCCTCATGCATCACGAGGTTTAAAAAATTCTCAATCTGCTCTCAGAACCTCACCTGCCTCATTAGTCTTTACTTTTTGTCTCTATAGACTAGCAGTGACAAAAAAAAAAAATATGAATTATTAAATGCACACTATAGAGGCTGTGGAATTGCACATCAAGCCCACGCTTTTTTACTGCCTGATTATATTGAGAAGACATCTCTATAGAGCTGTGTTTCTAATATTAACGTGCTTGCTTTGAAGACGAGCCTGCCTTCTCTTTTACTATTGTCTAAAGCAAATATTGGATATTGAAATAGAATCTAATAAATAATTTCTACCTTGCTAGTTTGGAGAGAGGAACAGATCCAAAGGCCTTTCACAAACAGGGAAACAATTCTAAATTCCAGTAATACAATCCCTGTCCTGCTGCACAGTTACATCTAAATCATTGTCTGCTTCCATCTGCCTAGGTGGGCGGAACATTTCAAGTTCTTCTGAGAAAAGACCTGATGTCTTCAAGCAACTTACCAAGTTCTGGATCACTGTGACAGAACATTCTATAGGAAAGGAAAATATGCAAATCACTTGACATAATGTGCCTTTTTGCTTCCCAGTTCATTACTTATTGCATATGCAAATGATGCTTACAGCTAACACTAAAATTAAGTTGTTCCCACCGCAGGAATATTTACTATTCTTAGTTATCATCCACAACACTCACCAACCAGTCTGCTGGAATTCCATTAACCAGCATATCTCCAAGAAGGGAAGAGGGATGTATTCATTTTAGACCAGACATTTTACAGACACTGAACCGTTTCTTTCATTATTAGTTTTTCTGCTGCCTCAGGACAACTGTCAAGAGTTCTTTCCACCTCTCACTATTTCTTCTAGGAGAAAATATAACCTTGCAGTGCTTCTACTTTCAACAGAAATGGAAGCCTATGAAAAAAAAAATGGGAAAATATAAAGGAGAACATCACTGCTGTAATTTTGAAGCAGCCCAGCAGCAGAAGGAGTAGAGAAGAGGAGATTAAGTGCAACATGGCTTTTCGGGCCATTGCTAGGGTAAGAGATTGACTGCATTACAGTGGGGAAAAAAATGTCCCCTTTTCCTATTCTTTCTCTGCTAATACTGTACTCCAAAGCCCTAGAAACAAAGGAACATTCCCAATGGAATAACTAGCTATTTCATTCAATATGAAATAGTTCCACTTGGTACAACACACAATCTTCACTTTGTCCTTTAATTGTAGAGAAAATCCAATGCAATCTGAGCACAAGTGAACCCATAGTTCTGGGTTTTATGAAAATCCTTACTATTTAGAATTATATTTTTAAATATGAAATACAACATGGAACATTCGTAGATTTTTCAAAGGTGAAGAAAACCCACCCAAAACGCAAAAATAAACAACCTCTCGTGTCAGGAAACCATTTAATTGTTAAAGGAGATACTACAAAACTGTATTAGAGTACTGGTTACACAAGTGCTGACTCAGTCTGCTTATCTAAACAATCTCCTATTGGGTTTTCCTTTATGATAAATTTAATTAGCTGTAAGCAACCCAAGTCAAACAGAGAAAACACACGCATGGAGGCGTACGAAACAAAGAAGAGCCCAGTTCACAGTCCAGCAATTTTAGACAGGGAGGACCAAAGACCATGAAAGAAATCTCCTCAGGGACACCAAAACTACACAAAACTTTTACCCTAAGATGCTGACTCAAAACAAGGAACAGGACTAGCATAAGCATAACGAAACAGAAGAGCTTTCAAAGCTCATTTCATCTTGTTATTTAAAATACAATCGATCTTAGGCTCAAATATTCAGATTTTGTAACCACCTGCATCCAAGTTCATTTAAACAACAGTTTATAGTTTCATGAGATTTGACATCCCTGGGTTTTTTTAGCAAAAGGGGCCAATGTGGAATTTGCAGCATCATCTGCTATTACTGTAAGGCTTCACAGGAATCAATTGCCAACTTGTAACATAATAACTGTTAATAACAAATAATAATAACAGTTTTAAAGGCGAGTCCAATGCTCTTGTCATCCTTCATTCTGCAAAGTGTTTTAAACCGATTAATCTATAAACAAAATCCATGAAGACTGTATAAACAAACCCCCTCTTCTATTTTTTTTTTTTTAAGCCAGCGCTCTTTAGACACATACACGCCGTGATAAGCTACGTAACATCTTTGCCAGCAGACACAAGGAGAAAAGAGCAAACGTCTCCTTGCAGTCCCTGGAACACAGGGACACAGAACAGTAAAACTGGGCAAGACCCAGAAGGAAACGTTCTGCCCAAGCCAGCCGACCCTTCCACCAAAGGGGGACCTGCTGCCCTCCATCACCAACTGAACTTCCCCGAGCTACACCCAACACCCAAGAGAAAGACCAGAGTTATGAACTACTGCAACACTAGTTGTTTTGGGAAGCTCGTGAAAATGAATTTGAAGGATGAAATTAATTATGGGCAACCCAAACATCAGTTAACTTCTGTAAAGAAGACATCAAAGACCTTCATTAGCTCCCTCGTTTTCCTTGAAGATTTTAAGAAATCTCTCAGGCAAATAACCCCCGTTCAGCGCAGCACAAATCAGCTTTAGCAACACACTCCAATTAAGGGCCCTAAGCTCCCCCTGATGACACTTCCAGTTCAGGCTGTGTTACAAGAGTTGAGCGGACAGAGCAGCGGACTGGATCCTGCCAACAGCTCGTGACAACTCAGAGGAGAGGCGAGAGAGATCAACTGATATTAGAGACGAAGAGGAGGAGGAAGAAAAGGCTTATTTCTGATTCAAAGGAGTCTGACATGCCCCTCCTCTCAGTGGCAACACTTTCTTCCTCTGCTCTGCGGATTAAAGTGTGTACAGCAGGAAGGGAAATCCAAGAAAAGAAGAAGAAAGAACTGATTCCACACGAGCAATTGCCTTTACACATCTTTAAGCCTTGACTCGGATTAGATGATTCTGCAAGAAACGACTCCATTATCCAGGCTTGGCAACATACAACACAGCTCTAAAAAAAGAGTGCTTGTTGTGTCATACAAGAAAGCGAAAAATACTGCTAGGTCAGACTCAGAGGAAAACAAGCCATGAGTTTTCTCAAATTCCTACCCCTGGTAGAAGATAAATTTGAATATGCCTTCTTCTGCACAGACACAGCAAAATTTATTGAAGGGAAAAAAGCATAAACTATATTTCAATGTTATTTAGCTTAAACCTTTAACTTCTTCCAAGAAAAAAAGAACACACATACAACAGTTCACTGCCTCAAAATTTAAAAAAAAAAAAGCAAGAATGACCATGAGACAATTGTGCACAACAGCTGACAATAAGACACCACAAAAAAAGCTTTGCCTATGAAAAATGAAGTCTCTTCCATTTTCCATAGGATTTTTCTCTCCTAATTGTCTTCTCACTCCTGTGACTAAAGATAACATTCGGTTAATAGTTGTTTTCACCATTACTAACTCTGACTTTAAACATTAAAGCAAACTTCCCGCTATATAATTTCCAGGGTAAAACCATTAAATGGTAGGTACCTTTCAAGTCAGTCATCTACTTTTACATTAAATAAATAAAACATGCTTACATAAAACATACAAAATATCCGTCTTCCTGTGGAAAAGACTATTGCTGGATCCACTGAGAATTTTATTATTTACATACAGTGTTCCCATGGTAGAGAACTCCACATAGGCAGATTTCACACCGTAGCTTCCCCCACCCCACCCTGCAAATACCCTCCCCAACCTACATCAAGTTTTCTACACCTATCCTGTAAAAGCATTGGAAAAACTGGATGTATGAAGAATTCATTCTCTTCTTTCCTTTATTAGCACAACTTCATTGTCTGTCTTGTCTGTGCTTGAAGAGAGATCTCACAGAAAATACAACTGAAAATTGTGTTTCTGATTATAAGAAACTCTACAAAAACTTCCTAGGTTTAGCTTTCCCTTGCAATTCTAAATGTTCAAAAGTTGGGGAGCAAACAGAATTTCAAACCCATGGCCAAAGGAAAGAAATAACTTTGGTAATTACTTAGCTGGAAGTAAGGAGAATACAAGCTGAAGATGTTTTTACAGACAGGCATTTCCTAAACTGTTCAATCTCAATACAGAGGCACAGGAGTGATTCAGGACACTTGAAGGGAAATGGAACAGACCAGACTTTAGCTAAAACCTTGAGCTATCAGCACATTCCACAGACTATCAAATCTATTCCAGAACATCCCCATAACCTAAACAATGTAACTATAATCTGGAAATACAGGAGGTTTTGCATTAAAGGTAAGTGAGCAGCTACAAAATATACAGAATAATTAAATTTAACACATCGCTTAAAAAAAGTTTTCTGAGAGACTTTCAGCTCTTTCCGTCTTCTCTTGCTCTGCTAGAAATATCTAGATATATTGGTACTTCCTGCACTGTTCTCTCATTAGGACAGCATGACAACCCTGCATATTGATTAGGTATTCTTCTAGGCATGTCCACACACCTCTAGAACACTAATATTATACAGTTACAAAAGGAATCTGCTTTTAAGGTTCAACAAAAGCTATGCTTTCGAGCCACCGCAGGTGCTGCCTCTAGATTCTCACACAACTCGTTTATAAAGAAACAAAACCAGCAGGAGTTTCCCATCTTGCCATAAAACGCTGGTTCTTGGAGGACAAAACCGGGAGAAAACGCCACAAAAATGTACCTCGGATGACAGAGCAAGGAACAGCACACAAGATTTCATACATGGGAGGGAGACAGAAGCCAGTCCTAACTCATCATTTACTTCTATTTTCGACATGACCTCCATCTGACTCCGTGTGAGCTTGCAAAACAGAAGGGCAAAGTCAGCATATTTAAACATCACTCTCAAGGTGAAGACTCAAAACGCTGAAGGCTAGGGGGCAAGGCTCCTATCAGGATGTACAGCATATTAAGGAAACTGCAGTTCTTAAAACACATGGCACAAAGCAGACGTTTCCCCTAAAAGATAGAGATACCAGCACAAATCAGTCGTATATGGGCTCCAGCACCTTCTCCCTCCCTCCAACAAGCTTTGCCTTTTCACTGCACAGTAAGATATGTACTCTCCATACTTCCTGTTGTCTGAAATACTGATTTTTTGTTATATGTGCTTAACACCACAGCCTGCTGTCAGCAGAAATCAACACAGAACAGAGCAAGTTGTGCCTTCTGCAAGCCTGCTACTTCTGAAAATAAGTTGTGACATGCCTCACGTGATTTTTTTTTTCCCCCCCCTTCTCTTAAAACTGGCTTATGTGCAAAATTAGACTGATGTTTAAACAGTGTCAGGCTGTCAGAGGGAGAAAATGACAGTGCTACTGTGACACAAAACATGACAAGGAGAAAGATTAATCACTTATTCGGAAGTGAAAAGTTGAATACAAAACGCATAACCATGTGTCTCAAATTTGTTACAGCAGGTGAAAGACTGAACGCTGATCCCAAGATATGCTTCACAAATTCCAGTTAACTTAAAAAATGAGTTTATTGTAACAGCAAGCACACTTTGAAAACAAAGAGGATGGAGCTGAAGGTAAAAGTTCCCTAGTGCAGAAACATTTGCTTCAGGGTTAAAATACATGTATGTACACCTGAAATAAGTTAGGTTCCTACTCAGTACTGGAAAATAATTTCCAAACAGAAAAACAATTCCACTGAGAACGGAGAGGAAAAGAACTCAGCTGTAAATAAATCCAAAAAGAGTGTCACGGTTACAATCCAAGCATTTCAACTGTTTATTCCGCTATTTTACATCAACCATGCTACAGCATGATACACACCTAAATGTGACCTCTGTTTCCATCACATTTCCGTTTTTCCCTGAAATCCTGCATCCTTCTGCTGGGCACCTTTCGGAATGATTTGCCAGTTTTTGTGCATGTGGGTCATGCACTGGTTTACTAATGAGACATGTTTGGAGCCCAGAGAGGTTAGTCAACACTGCTGGAAACTGAATAGGTTGGCAAACTTCTGGGGACACAAAAAGGAAAATAGGAAAACTAATTAGGTGTATTTATAATGATGTGGTGAGTGATAACCACAACTTGATGATTAGGGATTTTTAATTCTTCGGGTGAGAGGATATTTTGCTCCTAACTGCAGCAGAGCTGAATTACTCCACTGGAGACAGAGGTAATAAAAGCATGGAAACAGCAGATGGTTTGCTCAGAAACAATGCAGAAGAAACCAATACAAAAACACTTTCCCTTTTAGCAGAAAGTTCCTGCCTCCCTGGCCCAAGCACATCTAACAATTTCTTTATGTGCTCTGTAGTTAAACAAGTCTCTGAAAAATAGTTCCCTATCAAACCTCTTTCCCTTTCACACATTTCAACCCAATTAAAGACAAGAAAGATTAGTGTGAAAGAGACAGTTAATTTTAGAAAATTTATGCATAGACCCAAATGTGTTTAATTACTTCACTATTTCCCACATGTAGGAAAATCACTTTTAAGTAGGCTGCAAAACAGTGTTTTAAAAAGCAAAAGCTCTGTACTGGATTGCTCCTGTCACTGACATCAAGTGGATAACAAATGAAAATTTAGCTTCTTAAACGCTTATTTTATTTTCATCAGATTTTTAAAGAAAATCACAAAACACAGGCAAAATTGTTCACTTATGTGCTTACCATGAGGACACTGGAAGACTCTAAGCAGTTTTACAATTTAATTATCTCCTCCTGTCCCTTTCCCTTCTCCCAGGAAACAAAACACAAACACGGTGCTTGAGATTACCCAAGAAAAGTCCTAGTTCAGTTTGCACCAGTCCATCTCAGCAAGCAGCTCCAGAGCCCACAAGGAGCCTGGGACAGGAATACAACAGAGGGGTGAAAGATGCCCAGAACCATTCAGACTTTTTACAAAAAACACCAAGACTGTACATTTACAAAAGTATTCAAATACTATTTTTCTTAGTCACGTTTTTTTGCTCCAACCGAAGTCCAAAGTAACATGCTAACATGGCATTGATAATTCAGAAAGCCAAGACTTAAAAACTGACAACTTGCAGATCATTCGACATCACTGGGTTTTTTTTCCAGGAAAGCAATAAGAAAAAGAGGAAAAGACAAAGGAGACTACATCCAAGCTCAAAGGGAAAACCCAATACCTTGAAATAAGGTCTGTTGAACCAGAGACCTGAAGGCTATGTAGCCAAGTGCTAGATTTCATATGGAACCAAACCTCTGAATGTCAAAGCTCATTTTATTTGTACCTGGAGAACCCCACAGGTCTTCCCAATTCAATTACCCATTTTCCTGCAATTAAAATACATATGCCGTATATCCTTGTACATGGAAGGGTACACAATCCTTTAAAGTCACCTCAGCATTGTAGAAAAGAGAAAGAACACATTAACAGCTGCTTAACCCTTAAATAATTAGGCTTAAATTGCTGGGAATCAGGAGCTGCAGCATTTCAGCCATGTATCATCAAGACAGTAGAAACTCATATTTCGTTCAAACCTCTCTACATCCCCTCTTCCTTCACCACCAAAAGCACTTTACTAGCACAAAGTCCCTCAAGTTACAACACAGTCCTTAAACATTTGGAAGTCCTGCTGTGCATCGCTTCTTTCAGATTTACAGTTTGCTCTAGAACGTAAGAATCCACAATGCACATTTAAAGCCAGGACATTTATAATCTGTGGGGAAAGGAGCAGGTGCTGAGGCACAACTGCCCAAAATAATCCACAGCTATCACAGAAAGGAGTCACATACTGGGGGTCAACTCAGTCCATGTTCAAATTGTATCAAATCTGGGAAACAAAATATTTCAATTCACCTTGGATTTTTTTTTTTTTCCCCTCCAAACTTCCTGCATTTTTCAAAGACAAATAATCTGTGTGTCATCCAAAAAAATCTCCCTTAGTTCGGCTCATTCAGTCCAAGCCTTAGCTGGAGCAGAGGCTTTCAATTGACATATACAATATGTAATTATACCACAAGTCACTGCAGACAGAATATCTATCTCTAAACACTGAAGTTTATCCAGATAGATAAATGTAGAGATGCTGCCTCGCTATAAAATCTAGTCAAAAAAGCCCCAAAACACAACATTATCCAAATTATACGAAGTATGTGATCACACTGCTAAGCTGTTTATTCACATTTCACACTGCTGAAAGCCAATGCATGCAGTAACAAACAAGCGAATTAAATAGAAATTGTTTAAAGAGCCCTTTGCAATTAACAACTGGGAAGAACACATCAATACCTAATTAATAGAAAAGGCAAATCTTGTATGAGTTCAAAGACATGTCTCTCGAATCCACTACAGAAAACTTTATTACAAATGTCTCAGTACTAGCCAGCTAACAAAACACTAGCTACCAGAAATTTTAAGAAGGGCTACATGATTCCAAATCTGACAGTTCTTCCATCTCCAAAAAAGGTTAAATTTCTTTAAATGTCAGTGCACTCAACATGATGATTAATACTTTGCTGCTCAACTGGATTTTCAAGCCTTCTTTCACAAAATTTTCTTTTTGGATGTACTGCGTGTACAGAACCATGTTAAAATATGATGCACCACGCCTGTGCCAGAAGTACTGCATAATCACTGTTAGCTAATGAATGAAAGGGGCACGAGTTACGACTCCACTGGCACTCAAATGCCACACACCCGGTCACAAAGGCACGGGAAGAGAACATGGGAGCAGACACCTGCTGGAGAAAAAAAGGAATGGTGGACAGGACATCCAGAAACATAAAAAGCAAGAGCACAAGCCTTGCCAGACTCAGCCCACGCTTTTCACGAGGGGATTTGATCACATAACCAGCAGCAGATGCAGTTCAAAGACTTAAAATGATGGAGCAGTGTACTCCTGGGCAATCTGTACTCTGCCCTTTGGTGCACGAGATGACAGAACCTTGCCACGCCGTTCAGCACTGCTCATCACTCGTACCACGCCAAGCCCAGGTCCCGGGGCACGTTGCCCATCCTAACCCAAGCACAGCTCCACGGTATGGAAAACCCACGGTTCTGCATGCTGGATTTGTGGCTGATCTTTTCCACTCACAGTAAGTTTTATTATTACAAAAGCTCTCAAATTTATAATTTCAAACATTCTCAAAAACTCTCCAGCACTTGCAATTCATTCCACTGTATACCTACAGTCTTCTATCAAGCACAGGTGACAAGGCTTAATAAATCTGCTGTTTGTGAAGGGAAAATAATAAATTATATACACACACACACACATTTTTAAGAAGTTCCTTATGTGTTCCAGTACTTTGCCAAGTTTAAGAGGAGATTGCCAAAATAAAGCAAATCTCAGCTTGGATAAGCAGTTGTTTGCCACTCTGACAGAGCCTCTCAGACTTTGTGTTAGACTTCATTAAAGAAATGGTCTTGTCTGCAACATGTTCATCCAGCCAACTGTCCTGTATCTATTTTGCCTGGCAAGACAGCAGCTGGAAACGGGGGAATTCATGGGAAAAAGTTAACAGGAGTAATGAATATGCTTTGCACATTTAGAAGTTCTCTGGAAAACATGATTTAAAGGGATTTAGCAATGGTAACAGACCAGTCAAAGAGATTACAGCTTCTACAGCTACTAGTTTATACCATAAAAAACCATCTAATCTTTTTGCCTTTAGCTGTATAGAAGAGTTGAATGCAGGTATCTGATGCAATGAGCATCATTTATACAATTAGTAAGATAAATACAAGTATAACACATGCAGTTCTGAATGTCACACTAAAATGTGTAGGTGTAAGCCTGTATGTAAATGCAATCAGACAGAATGAAGGAAGAAATGGAAAATGGCTGCAGGTTAGAGTGAAGTGAGCGATCTGAATTTAGCCCATTTAGCTTCTCCAAAAGTTCAGAGCTGATGACATTAACACACGTTTTCTCAGAATAAACATTCAGATAACGCTTGCTTATCAAAAAAGAATCAACCCTGAAAAAGCTCACACTGGGCAGATCCAAACAGGATTTTAACAAGTAACTGTAGCCAGTCTTTGCCCAGATGAAGAGCCTCTCCGACTTTGTGTTAGACTTCATTAAAGAAATGGTCTTTTCCAAACCACAAATCGGGAATTGCCTAATAATTGCACACTGAACAGAACACTGGAGGTAGACGGGCAGGCTCTGGGGGTTGTAAGATTATTATGCAGAGATGGAAAACACTGAAATCACTCAGTCTGCAACCACTGTTCCCTAGTTCAGTTAAACAAGCGCTCCTGCTACTATTTCCATATTGCAGTAGTGGTTTGGAGCTTTTACTCCAGGCTCTTTGCTGTTGGTTTGGCTTTTTCTCTCGCTTTTTGGAGAAAGGAATTTGGGGAGACAGGACATTGAGGAAGCTCCCTGTATGCTATCAGTCCATACACTGGTTTCCAGGTATAGACAAACAAACTATCAAAAAGACTGTCTACTTTTTTCTTGGTTGGTTGGTTTTGATAGGAGTTCTTTGTTTGTTGGGGGGGTTGGTTGCTTTTTGTTTGCTTATTTAAGAGGGTCAGGAGATGGTTTACTCTCTCCTTCATGTTAGGTATATAATTTTTTCATGCTACCTCAAGCATCTTCTTGGTAAATTCTCAAAATTGACTGGCAGTTAATAGCATCCTGTTTTATAATACTGTGGCTTTCCTAGATCTGATTCTGTTGGCACTTATGTCCATCACTTTTCAAATCCCACCTTATCCCTCAGGATAAAAACCTTAGGTGCCTCTGTCTAACGCAAGAACTCAGAGAACAAAGAAAGGATCTACTCTCATCCCTAAATAGTAAGGATATTCCATCCATTATCCTCTCCACACAAGGCCAAGTAGTGCCTCTTGTTCCTAATTTCCCAGAGAAAATACAGTAAATTGTCAGGTCAGGCAACAAGCAACAGCACATAAAGACCACAGAGGGCTAAAAGATGCTTTGGTTTTTCTTGGGACATAAGCAGTCTAGGAATTATCTTTACAAATGTCTGCACTGACAAAACAGGGTCCTAGAAATAAGCAGTTCCTCGGTTTTAACAGAGAGTTTGATTTTCTCTGCATCAGATTCAGTCAATAATGTGTCTTCCATTAACTGGATGAAACTATTTTCTACTACTTGAAACTCTACTGCAGAAAAATTAAACAGGCAACTAAGATAGCGTTGATGATGTGTTCACAGTACAAGTCTGGGTTTGTTTTTTTTTCCCTTTCCTAAAAGTAAGGAACATACTGGGGAAAAAGCCAAGTACTGGAAGTCCCAAAAACACCCACTGTTTATAATGCAATCAAATGTTAACACAAGATAAAAATACTTCACACGCTATTTGTTATTCTCCCTCAATTCTATCCTATATGACTTGAAGATATTTAAACTATGTGTATATTTTCAGCTATTCTCCAAAGAGTGGCTAGTGTTACTAAGCAGACAGCCAACAGCAAAAGGAATGGTTGGAAGCATTTACTCATGTGCTTTAAGCAATTGGGGCAATTTCAAAATTACACTTTTGAAGTAATAAATAAGCCAGAAGAAACCAGAGTTTGACTAAATTCCCAACAGTCATACCACATGTTTTTAATCTGTGTTAATGCAGATACAGGCATACATGTAGGTCTAAATTATAATGGTATTCCATGCTCTGCCTACCAGGAAGCTGAAGAGAGTCATCCTCAACTTTCCTCTTCTACTCTGAGGTTACCAGCCAGGAAGGTCTTGGTAGAATATTTGTGCACATTAACTTTCCAGCTCAGTTCTACTACGAGAGTATGGTTAATCAAAGCAGAAAAGCAGGCAGCCCCCAAACACCTGGTGCATTCTGAACCCTTTGACAGAACTCTCCCAGTGCCTGCTGACAGGAATGTACCAGTTTGGGGTTTTGGTCATTGATCAATTAAGTATCACAGCACACGAACTGGTTTTTCAGTCCACCCACAGTCGCCATTTCCAGGTCTGTTTTTAATCTGTGGACCTCCAAACTGCAGAATTATTCATATCTTCATTAGTTTTAATGAAGAAAAGCTAAGTTTCAACTGTTGTAATTATCAGGTTTTCCTCCCCCATATATGACCAATCCTGAAGTTTTCTGAACTTCGAAGCAGCACAGCTAATCAGCATAGCTACAAAGCCCTTTCTGCTGCAGCCTAATACTTCTCTGCATCACTTTACTTGGTCCAAGGAGGTGAAAAACAACCCTTCTACCATATTTTTTATTTCATTAAATACTTCCTGGTTGCCAAACTGCATTTGGATGAAGTAGTATATAGAGAAAACAAACAAACAAAAACAAAACAAAACAAAAAACCCCCAAACAACAACAGCAACAAAAAAATAAACCCAAAAAACCCGCCCACACACCTGTCCTAAAACTTAATTCTAAAACCCCCTTTAATAGCTAGACCTGCAGGGCAGGATGAGAGGCAATGCCAGCAGGTACCTTCTTCCAGGGGAACAGACAGAACTTCCAAGCAAACTGGATACAAGAGCAACAGCCAGAACAGAAAGGTACGTGAAGGGGTATAGGACAGTTCTTACCACATGTTCAAACACAGTTTCTAAGTTATTATATAAATCATTCACATCGTATCCCTGCCTTCCAAGAAACAAATGGGATTTCCTCCATCAGAGGACAGTGGCAAAATTTGTGAAATGGCAACAAAATCTCCGAAACCTGTGAGTACAGCAAAGAAAGCCCAGCCTAACGAAGTAGCACAGTCAGAGGAATGAAAGATGTTCCTATTTTCCACAAGGACATTTATTGTCCAATTCTAGTGCATTATTGCTTAACTATACAATTTGGAACTGAAGTTCTTCCTGCAGTGGTTGCAAGCAAGGAGCAGGACCCAACTCCCTGGCACGGCAGCATGACCACTTGATAAATGCCATCAGCAACACCTTCCCTTACCCAGAACAGCTGCCTCTCACCGCTTCTGTGGGCAAAAACAGAGCCCACAAAAAGAATGCGTTTGGAAAACTGCTCTGGGTTAAAACAATCCCATTTTATCCTTGTGTCAAATTAGTTTAAATGCAGAACTGCTCTTGTACAGTTCAGAGGGCAAGAGCAGCAGGGCTGGGTGGAGACAGACAAAACTGTATTTTCGAAAGAATGCACATTTAGGTTGGCTCAAGGCTGCCACCAAACCACAGCTAAGGCAAAACTAAGCCCAAGAAACATCCACTGTCTCCGAGTGCCTCTTCTGGAAGAGGAGCTTTGAGCTACTGAAGTAAAAGCCCCTTCTCCAGGGACAAAGAAAACCCACCAGGCTATGTAAGCACAGCTGTACACAATGGCCACCGCCTTCACTTCTGCATGAGAGGAACAGGAGAGCATTCTAAAATGGTTACAGGGAAATGGGAATGTGAATCCCTTATGTAAGATGTAAGGAGATCATACATAGCTACGAGTCCTTTGACGTATCTCAGGCTAGCTTTGTGCGGGCTGGATGGAGCAGGGAAGGTTTTTGAGGAAGGGATTCTAAACACAAAAATGTTGTACCTTTGTAGGCTTTCATCTTCATACACAAAAAAAGAAAAAACCTTAGAGGGAGGGGGAAAAAAACCCCAATCTTTGCTGAAGCGCACTTTATATTTTATTTCTTAGGTTAACTACTACTTTCTCCAAATGAATTTACTTTTCCAGGTTGTGTTTACACATGAGACTCAATAGTATTCTAGCTGTGAAGGTGACACTTACATAGCCATTAAGTGAATGCTGCAACTATACAGAACAACAAAACAGAAGCTGTTATTCAAAAGGACAAATTGAAATTCTCCCCTCCTTTATTCAGCAGTTACCATAACCAGTTTGCAGGGAGAAGGCACAGAAATAAGAACCACAGTTCTATACAAGGATTACAAATAAAGCCAGTGGGTAGTTTTAGCTTCATACAAGATCTGGTAACTTGAAAACTAAATACATCACACACGGTGATCAAAGCTCCTTACATAATACACTTCATATCTACATTCAGCAGCCTAGCTCAAATACTACAAAGGGACAGCAAAGTATCTTAAGACATCTCATTCCTGTTGCTGCATTGTTTGTCCATCTCACTATCATTACTCTACACTGACCCGCAGGAACTTCTTGATCATGCACATTTTTTTCCTTGAGGCTTTGACTGCTACAGGGAGATATTAGATATAAAGAAAAGTTTTGGAGAAACCTTCCTTAAAGGCTGAACATAAAACGATGTAAGAAACATGTCATCTAAGAAAAACTTTCAGAAGTGTTAATATAAAATGCATTAGCACCATATGAAAGATTCCTCAGATTTTAAACACGTAAAACATTAAGATCAGGAAAATCTCAGTACTCTGAAATTCGGTTCTTTGATTTCTTATCAGTCAGTAATCTTTGTGTAGTCCCAGGAAGGCAAGCAATTATAACTTGAAAGTGCCACTGGGTCAAGCTTAACCTAGCAGCTTATGCTTAGGACCTCAATCAACAGCAAATGAGGACATTTCTTCAGCAAAAGAAGAGCAAGTCTTCATCTTCTCTAACAGAAGTTCTTCCAAGAAAATGATTAGCAACTTGATTACATTAACTTGATTGCATGATCTGCTGTGGTATGTTTTATTATCCTCTTGAGAATTACACCTTAAAGTTAAAAATGCATTGGAAAAGATGTACTTTTTTTAAAAAAATATATAATTACTATAATTACTATAGCCTGATAAATAATCACATAAGAGTAGAACTTGAGTTCATCAAAAAGTTAGCTCTTATTTTGTTTGAGAAAGCAAAGAAGACATGAAATGGCTTTGTCAGGAAGAAAGTAATAAAAAAAAAAAAAAAAAACCCCACCCCTATGGATGGAAAACCATCTAGTTTTAATTAGTAAGAAATCACACACCACTTGAAGAAATGCAACTTTGCAAAAACAATGGTATAAGGCCACGTACCATTTGAATGCTGTTCTAGGAAACCACATAATGCACATCTGTACTTGGCTAGTTGTTCATGTATTTTTATCTTGAATTTTGATTATCACTAGTCTTCAACTCAGTTTTCAACAAAAAGCACAGAAAAAGCATCCACAAATGAAGCCTTCAACCAAGGTAAAAATAAATCATCTTCATTTTTAGAACTACCCTTTGCCATTTGCAATTGGCATTCCACGTCATTTTGCTAACGCAAATGTATTTCAAGCATATGGGAAGTAAAGGCTGTATTTTATTCAGCTACAATTATCAAGCTTTTTTTTTTTTGATCAAATGTTTTCATCCTAAGGTTTGTTATGGCACAGGAAGCCAAGAAGAGCCTCGAACTGAACAAGCCTAGATGCCCAGCATTCTCTCCTGAAGGGAGAATAGATGAATATATAGTTATATGAATAGACAGGTACACCACCAGAAAGAGTCTGAGCATGAGCTAAACCCCACCAGAAAACGAACTAGACAATCAAAGAAAAGCATCATCCACTACTGAACAGCCAAAGTGAACTCTAGGAATCATCTGGGATCCTTCTGTGGATAGTTTTTGGCTGCACAAACCTGAACCCAGAATAGGCTTTATCTGCTTCAGAATGCACACTGCCCAAAAACGTTAGCATGTCTTCAAAATGTTCTTCTTATTTCTGCTTCCTCAAGCCTTTTCTGGATTACCTGACATCTCTCATAACAGGAAAGGAATCTTCAAAAACAAGGATGCTGTTAAATGTCTCAAAAGTGTCTGGAGTAAAAAAGCAAGGACTGGACTATCTCCACTACAACAATGAGAGAACAGCTCTTAATAGCTTCATCTGATTCTGAAGAAAAAGAAGGCTCAAAATCCCTAAAGAACTGCTACATGTGAATCCATTATTGAATTAAATCAGTAAAAGAACTTGGAGAACTTGGAGAAGGGGTCAGGCACAGCAAACATAACTCTCATTTTAGAAAGTTCAGAGTATTTTAACATCACATCTTTTTTTTTTTTTTCCAACTAGACTACTTACTCCTGGATATAACTTCTTACAACATTTTCCTGACTGCACATTTTTATTTAAAGATTCTCTTGTATCTTTTTTTTTTTTTTTGTTGTTAAGAAAGAGAGGAAAACTGAAATTGCTCAAGACTTGAGCCTTCAAATTACTCTAATTTAATTTTACTATTAACTCCATTGCCACAGAATAAGAGAACAGGAAAACCTTAATACTGAATTACAGAATCATTTAGGTTGGAAAAGACCTCCAAGATAACAGAATCCAACCATTAACCCAGCACTGCCAAATCCACCACTAAACCACGTCTGTAAGTGCCACATCTACACACCCTTGAAATACCTTCAGGGACTCAACCTTTTCCCTGGGCAGCCTGTTCCAATGCTTGACCTCTCCTTTAGTGATGATTCCCACCCCCATATCCAACCTCAATTTTTCCTGGAGCAACTTGAGGCTATTTCTGCTTGTCCTATCACTTTTGACCTGGGAGAAGACACTGGCCCACCTTACTACAACCTCCTTTCACAAAGGTATAGGGAGACAAAATGTCTCCCCTGAGCCTCCTTCCAGGTTAAACATCCTCCATAAAACTTGTAGAGCAGTTTATGAACACAGTGTTCAGGTGCTTTGCAGAAGGTACTTCTGAACTCTCAAAAGACGAAGGCAGATTCCCTTATTTCTACCTTCTCAGAAGATATTTACTGTACAACAGGTACGTCAAAGGTCCATATGTCTCGATCCCTACAGCCTTGCACACCCATTTGGAAGGAACTAACTCACACTCACCTGGAACTTCCAATAGAAGTCTGCTATGCCTCAGCTACAAAGCTGCCTCCTGAGCTGAACTACGGAGCCAGTGCTCTGGCCTGCCTTTTTTGCCCTTACCTCTAGGGCAGAGGCTCTGTTAAACTCTACTTTGCCATACATCAAGAAGTTAGCACGTGTGTGCCAGGCTCTGTGTACGTTTTCAAAGGCAATTTATAATGTATTTTATTCAAACGAGTCGACCATGCCCTAAATGAAATAAGGGTTGATATCTCAAACCTGCACACAAGAATTAAGTTGGTTTTGTTTCAATACTTTTAGGAGGTATTTGCTCTCACAAGGGCAGTGGTATTGGGCATCTCACTAGTATACCTTCCCCATTACAAATGGAGAGTGCCAAAACACAAATCCCAAATAGTCTGCAACTACTGAAATGTAAGTGAGATTTCTACCAGTTTCTTCAAAATTTTAACTTTCTGAAGAGAAGAGTCACAGAATTTAGAAGAACGGAACTCAGTACAGGAGTTGTGTGCTGATCTAAAATAAGGAAAGTGTACGATATTGAAGCATTTTCCCAAAACTGCACACAGACCAACATCAATTCATTAGGCCAGAACAGAGTAACTTCTGAAAAGGAATGAAACACCAATACAAAACTTCTCTTTCACCACTGAGAAACAGGATATATCACAGTAGGTGTTTAATTCCTTGTACTGAAAGAATCTCTGGAGCCCCAGCTATAAAATGGAACAAAATCCCCTTTCTCTATTCATATGCACTCTAAATAGGACGTGTGGTACAGTAGTGTAATCTGGGTTTGGTTGCAAAGTTTGCAAAAGGTGATCTAGGTCAACCCTGCTGCCACGGGCAGGGACATCTTCAGCTACATCAGCTTGTCCAAAAAGCCATTCAACCTGACCTTGGATGTTTCCAAGGAGGGAGCATCTGCTCGCCTCTCTGAATACCCTGCTCCAGTGTTTTACCATCCTCACTGTAAAAATTTTCTTCCTTCTCATGTAGTCTAAAGTGGCCTTCTTTCAGTTTAAAACCATCAACTCTTGTCCTATTTTAAGAGGCCTTGCTCAGAATTTTGCCCCCACCTTTCTTACTGGCCCCCTTTAAAGTACTGAAAGGTTGCCATGAATCTCCCCAAAGCTGCCTTTTCTCCAGGCTGAACAACCCCAATTCTCTCAGCTTCCAAAACATACCGTAATTAAACCACTGTGTGGAAGTATTTAAGAGCTCAGCTTACTTCATATAGCAAGACAACCCACCAAATTGTCCTACCACCACAAGGCTACAGCATTTTACAATGCTTATTACTATGCCCTAGGCAAGCATTAAGATGCGTGTGCTTAAAGGTACTTAAGCATCAACACGTGTATATAGAATTCCAAGTATTTGTTACATCAATGAAAATCACTAAGGAGGAGTAACTCTTCCACCAGGTTATGCTCTTATTACAAAGAGATATTAAGCTTCTTTTCATCAGGAAATTTGCATGCTCATTCAGCTCACTGTGGCCAGATGCACTTTTTCTCCAGGCCCTCCCTCCCTCCCTCCCTCTCGTTTGCAAGGAACAGAACCCAGACAGCTCCACTCGTCAGATCACCAATTAGCTGCAGTACTTAGTGCCCAGATGACAAAACACATTTTCAGGTCAAGAGAAAGTGTCGTGGCTGTACAGCTGAATACTCCCCAAAACTCAGAGAGCCAGGTCCCAAACCTTCTGCGCTGGTCTCTGTTTTTAATAATATGAAAAGCCAAAATACAAATCAGATAGAAAGATCAGAAGAAAGCCAAACTAGAAAAGTACAACTTTCACATTCGCATGTCTCTCATACGAGGAGAATTTTAACTCCAAAAATCTCCCATTTAGCATTTAAATAGAAAATCTTATTCCAAAACTATCAGGAATTTTATTTGTACCAGATTTACTGTCACAGTTATTTAACTTCTTTTAAATCTGAAACAAGTAATGGAATACATATCACAATTGGAAAAAACTGGTGGTTACAGATGTTCAGAGAAAGAGTTCACAGTTCAGAATGTTCAAACACAAACATTACACTGGAAAAAACTAAAACTGTGCAGTCCATCTGGCAGGAACCTTCATGCCCACACTACTGCTAAAGAGGGTAGAGCTGAAATAAATAACCCTTGCATATTCCAAGATAGCTTTTTCTGAAAAATTACATTATACAACACTAAATTTGTAAAAGCTTATAAATTCTTCTAAGATAAACAGGAGGTAAATTTATGCATACAAGCACTGTGTTACGGGTCTAAGTCTATAAAACTGAATTTTTTTTAATAACCTAAGAAACATTTGACCAGGTGTCTGTTCTTAAAGCTATGAACTTATCTTGGAAGCATATTGCTAGACCTTGAAGTTTACAACAAGACTATTTCCAGTAACCAGAAGCACATGATAGTGTAATTGCACACCCCAGAATGTAATACCACACTTTAAAATGGTTATTTTAATGATTACACTAATGAGTTCTGAACTTCCAACCCATGTGCATACAGTTTCATAATTACACAGCTTGAAATCCTCATCAGCAAATCCAAATGCTCCTGAAATCCAAATCATTTTATAATCTTGAATAATGCATGGCACCTCTGCAGCAAGAAATTAAAACAAATTTCATAAAAATGCAAAGCTTCATAATCTGTATTCTAAAAGACAGTGCATTACTGAAATAAAGTGTTGCTTAGTAAGTACTAGCGATGGTGATTTTTTGCCCCCTTCCCCTGGTATTTACAGTTCAGACCCTATGTCAGAAATAAATAAACCAACTCCTACCAAAATAATTTTTTATATATATTTATATGTATATGGTGGCTCACAGCATACCCTACTACACAAAAGTGAAATCAGACATCTGTTTCCTAAACAAGCACTAGCTCAAAATTGCATAATTTTTTTTTTTTCTTCCTGAAAAGTGTGAAAACATTTTTTAAAAAATAGGCTGCAGCTTGGCTGGTTTGCATATTATTTTGTCAACAGCAAAAACAAAACTCCATCTTAGCTCACTGAAGGGTCAGCAAATCAAGGTGTACAGTTTCTCTGTAAGAATGACCCTGGCTCCAAAGCCTTCATTTGTTTGATTGATTTTGAACTACTGGTAAACTCTAGACTAACTTAGCAGAAATTTTTAGCAAGCATCAGTGCTGTCCTTTTGAAAATGCCTTGTCGAGATGACAGGAACAGTCATTATTGCAACCAGTGAAAAATCATAGAATGGATTTGGTTGGAAGGGACCACAAAGGTCACGCAGTTCCACCCCCCTGCCTCAGGCAGGGACTTTGTCCAGCAGACCAGGCTGTGCCCAGAGCCCCATCCAAGCCTGACCTTCAGCACTTCCAGGGAGGGGCACCCACAGCTCCTCTGGGCAGCCTGTGCCCACCCTCGCCACCCTCACACTGAGGGATCTGCTCCTGGTATCTCACCTGTCTCCTCTTTTACTTTAGAAACCTTCCCCCTTGTCCTGCCACTATCTGCCCACATAAAAAGCCTCTCCCCCTCATTTTTATGGCCTTTTAGGCACTGGAATGAGGTGTACTTTGAGCCTTCTTTTCTCCAGGCTGAACAATCCCAACTCTCTCACCCTGTGTTCATAGAATAGGTGCTCGTTCCCTCACATCAACTTTGTGGCCCTCCTCTGCACCCTCTCCAACAGGGCCACATCTTTCTCGTGCTGAGCAATCCTGGTCTGAACTCAGAATTCCAGGTGGAGGCTCATGAGAGCAGATTAGAGAGGGAGCCCAAAAGGACTGATGCCTTGTTTTGTTCTTGGATTTTCCTGTGCCCCAGATTTCCACACCTTAAGGTGCTAACAAGTGTAAAGGCATTATTTAAAATATGCCCTAACACTTTCCGTACTTCTAGGATGTATCGCTAACCATCAGACACCTGAAGAGCTCCTACTTGGATTTTCTTGACAGATCAGAAATGGCAGAGAGCTTTTATTCACAATTGTTTAGTGAATTGTTTATAATTGAATTTTTAACTTCATGACTCAGAACTAGATATGAATATTTAAATAACCAAAAACCGTCAGCAATAACAATATCATATCATAATAACTCTGATTATTGGAAATACCAGCTGAAACTTATTACAAAGAATTAACACAAGGAAGAAATAGAGTACTCTAAATTTAACAAAGATGTTAATACTGTATTATGCTTTTGGAGGTTGTAAACATGCTATTCAGAATAGAAGTTAAATGCATTTTAATTTTTACAATTTAGGGTTTGAAAGAAGGATGCATTATTAGTTACTCTTTTACTAATAAAATTTAAAGATGTTTGGGCATCTGTAGTATCTCATTACTGAAATCACAAAATACAAATACAAAAACCAGAGGCAGTGAGGAAGGGACACAAAAGGCCACACATATTCTGGCAGAGATACTAACCACAACTTTAAAATTATAATAAGGGAAAAACAAACAAACAAAAAAAAAGCCTTAAAACCAAATCAAACAACAGCAGCCCTTACATACAAGTTTTGCCAAATTTCTGCAACTTCATTTTCCTCATCTTGATCACGTCAGGGCTTTTTAATCTACTTAATCCCTTGGCATACCTCATTAGCAGCAAGGAATTAAACATCAAAATTGGCTGCCTCTGGACACCCGTTTTCCAAAAAGGCATTCAAATTTACAGAAGCATAACCAAGGCTCAGCCAGAGGCACTGAGTGTCAGGAGTCTGAAGCGTGCATGTGCTGCAGCCAGTTCAACAGGCAGCAAAAGCACTCACATTACAGCAATAATGGGCCGTGGTATTAACCAGCTAAATGGCATAAAACATTGTGTCAAAGCCCTAGTCCAAAGCAATATCAACCACCTTACAAGGAAGAAAAGCTGAAATTTTTTTTCCTTCTTCGATTCTTTTCTTTTTGATACAGATTTTATGAAAGACACAGAGCATCCAAGCTATAACACACCGTTGTGAGCTATCCTGTGTCCATTCCACACTTCCAATGTTACCTACACATCACATGAAACTAACATCATCAAACTGCTTTCTGTTAATTTTCTTATAAAAAAGTGACTTTTTAAAAACTTTCCCAAAGGGAAACTTGCCCACTGCACAATAATTTGCAGAGGAATCTACATTTTTAAAAAAGCACTGCAGCATAAACTTCAATAGGTAAAAATTCTCAGTTGCAATGAAGTAACACATCTCTTCCTGTTTTTCCCAAACAAGTATAATATATTATTGTACAACAAACTGAAGAATAAAAACCCTCTATTCTACACCCCAGTTATCAGAAAGTTACGAAACCCTAGAGAGTTCAATTACACAGAAGTCTAGAGTTTGAACAGCATTTCTCTGATGTAAGCATGCATTACTTGCATGGATCATATATATGAGTATCAAGCCATATGCAAAAAAGCTGTAAAGCATGTAAAAAACATTTACAGGCTCTGCTGGCACACTGGAAGCAACTTAAAGCAGCACTGAGGCCTCTGCCACCAATATCCAGGGGAAGTTTTTAAAGCAGCAATGCTGTAACTCCATGTGAGGAGAAGCTGCCTCAGAATACCCAGCCCTTTATTTAAGCTACTGAGACATTTCTACCCACTAGCCCCCTTCTCATTTTCACTTCATTTTGCCATTTTTCATCTTGATGTGGAAATTTTCCTTATCTCCTCATAGCCTTCAGTCAGAGAGTCTATACTTACCTAAGGGTTACTGTGGCTCTGATTTACTTCTCAGTTCCATGAGGAATTTGATGGTTGAATAGAATAGGAACTGATTAAAGGTGGAATTAGCTCATTATAATTTAAATACGCATTGCACATTAGAGTATGCCATCACTTTCAGAGTCAAAATGACAACCCTGAAGGTCTAGAGAGTCAAACCCAGGTCATAAAATAACTGCTCTCCAGTGCTAAACCCAGCCAGCCATCACTCCCAGAGACTAAACCCGCCTGCAAACAACAGAAAAGTTCCGAATCCACTGACAGAAAACACGCCTGCCAGCATGTCTTTCTACCTAGAAAAGCATTTCTTTTGTATAACTACATCAGTCTTGAAGTTCACATCTACCTCATTTTTATTGTTTTGTCGCAGGATTTCTGAACACCCTCACGCTTGCAAAACCATCGCTGAAACCGAAGCTACCTGCAAAGGCTCCTGTCTGAAGCAGGGCTTCAAAGAGTTAGCAGCTGTGAGAAACGCTTCAGCCAGATCTTGAGCTTCTTATCAGGAGCCTGCATGGGCCCAGCAGCCATCCTGAACAGCCAGCAGCTGATTTCCCCAGCATTTGGAGACCATCCAGGAGACATGTTTTCTCAATAGTGCATTTCTGCTGGTTGTGAGCTGAGAAGAATTCATTGATTCTCCTATTGAATATTTCATTAAATGCTTAGCTAAAATAGGTATCTGAGCTACACTTAATTCATACCATTTACTTGATATCATCATTAGAAACACTTAAATGACAGTTGCAGTCACTACAAATCTTGAAACAGTGTCACTATTTCAGCGTTTCATTGACGTCGCTTTGTGTCCTTCAAAAGCTTCCGCTGCTGTTAAAAACCCCAACTCATCCATATTTAACAAAGGAGATACCCAAGAAAAAAAATCATTTCTAAGATCATATTGATATCCTGCTATTTCAGTGTCAGTACAATGCCCATCACAATTACCTTTTTTTTTTAATTCCACTCCAAAAAGGAACCACCCCACACCACAAAACACCCTCCACCGTCAGCAGCCGAACTGCCAGCAAACCAGTCTCTGGAGAGCTGAAACCTACATCACCGCCTAGGATGACATGCCTAATCTTTTGCCATCAGCACTGATATCAGAAAAAGTATCTTTACAAAAATGTTCCGCAGCTTTGCTGGCTCAACTGTAGCTGCCCTCGCAAACAGTCTTAGAAAACAACGCCAAAGTGCCTCGGTTTGAAAAGACAGAGGTGTCTGCTAAGGAAGGCAGGAGCCTCTCTTGGAATGGAAAATGTAAACCCCCTCCCCTCCAAATTATTATAATTTTGAAATTAATAATTTTGAAATCCAAATCTCTCCTTTTAACGTAGGCAGGAACGCTTGGCTCCTCCCCTTAGGTGGAGCATCTCACAATGGGATGATGTAATTTTAGAAAAAACTGCTCCCTCCCAACAGAGGGTATCACCCCTGGAGTTATGAGAGATTTGAATTTAACAATTTAAACCTGGATTTAAGAGATGGTGATAGAATACATACTTCTGGTGACATCTTGGATTGCAACCTAAGACACCAAGATAGCCACAAAAACCAAAAAGTACCAAGCAACAAGACACAAAAGCAAACAAACAGATGAAAAAACCTACAAAACAAAATTAAAATAACCCAAATAAAAACCCAACACCCTGACAGCAAACTGCCATCTATTTCAGAAGGGTTCTGTTGAGAAAGCACACTTGTACACGCATTTTGCTTGTATTTAATCTTGTTAAAGTATGGACACATATGCATACAAAGTTTGACAGAGAGTGTATTTTCTCTGTAGATTTCCACACTTATTCAGAAAGCAGAACTTTCTAGTCCTAATCTAGGAAGTTTCCTGATAGGAAACTTGCTGTCCTATAAGCAAAGCAGATTTTAAGACAGGCTTTCAGCACATCCTCCCAAGGTGTTTGTGAGAACATGAAAACATGATTCCATATAAAAATCTGCAGGAAGTATAGATGACTACATTAAGTTCATGCATTTGGGGACACGTGCCAAGTACGAGGCTGCATGTACACAATACTATGAAGGAAAACATTTTGTACTCCATCTTTTACACAGCAAAGAAATTTTCTCAGAACACTTTCTTGCTGAAAAATTCATTTAAAGTGGGAGATTTGTCAATAGTATACAAAGAGGACTCCATTTATAACTTCAACATTAAATTCAACAATTTAAATAGCATGTTCTTATTCAACTTACCAAATCTGGGGATTTTAATTAATTAATCATTCAGATTATCAGGACATTAACCAATTGCTGGATAACTCGCTAAAAACAAGCTATTTTAAAGCTATTCTACAAACCTGTGTCAGCTAGCTTTGCCATCCAGTTCAGATTATTGCTGAGGGATTCTTAGCCAGCAGAATTTCCAAAGAATTTTCACGTTACAAAGCACACATAATACTAATTTAGATCTGTTTTATAGGCAATTTTTAAAATGCCGCTCTGTTCAGCCTGCATAACTGTGCAACTGACAGCTCTTAATATCACCCACTGAACTGCCTATTTGTTGAACTTTGATTAATTTGTAGTTCAAGAGGAAGGCAGGAAGTTAACGTAAGCAGAGCTCAAAACCACTGCCACTCCTAGTGATGGGCATTGCACATTCCAGTGCCATTACTTCAGAGTTGGAACTTCATCACTTGTTCAATTTTTTTACGTTTTCTTTCATTTGTTCACAACCCACTGCAGCACGTGCTGCTTACCCCACGAGTAGCTGCGCCTCCTCCACAGTCTATTGTTAAGAGCTGTCAAAAGCTTTTGAAACTCCAAATAAATTATATCTGATGGCACTCTCACTGTTTTGTTGTCACAGTGAAAGAATTCAATAGATTAGCAAAGACATTTTCCTCTGAAGAAAACTGTGCTAATTTACTGCTATCAAAGTATGATCTAGAGCAGATTATCTCTTCAAAAAACACCAGCGTTTCCTCTGCCACTAAAGAAAAGCTTGATGGTCAGCAGTGCCGAACACACCTTTGTTAAAGGCACCGAGGTTAAGTGCAAGCTTATTTTTATAGCGAGTGACTGATTTAATGTGAAACTATGTCACTGGCTTGGATGCACAGCGAAGGATGACAAGGACAAGGGAGCAACAAACCTGTGGCCTATTCATTTACCACACATACAGATAATCATAACCAAAGACGAGCAGAGCAGAAATAAATGTACCAAAAATTCCTTCCTCTATTCAGGGACTTGAAACGTCAAATAAGACAGCAGGTCAATCTGACCTGAATATCTCCTCCCCTTTTTTGCAAAGCATAAAGGCCCCCTAGTAGGGATTCTCAGTGTGAAATAATGCTGGTGAAGGCTCAAAGACTAACGGGCCACAGTAAAGCTATCAAAACTATTTGTAAGCCTTTTATAGGGCTGGTTCTTTGATATCAGATCATATCAAACTTTGTAAGTAGGTAGTATGGACAGCTCCTTACACATGCTATAGCACAATTCCACTCTCAAATGAATGAATTCTTCAACCTCTCCGACCAGCAGCTGCCTTACAACATTTTCCCTTACTTTAATCAAAAAAAAATCTGATTTTTCAATGCAGCTGCTCTGTTCAGCAAGTCTCTTACCCCTGTTTCACCAGGCCACTCTGAAGAAGACAAGATGATAGTGATACATCCCATGTAATTCAGACATCAGAGGAAGAGAAATTGAGGAGTTTGCTGTATTTCTAAACCACACCAGACCACTTCAAAGAGTAAGATTCCAGTTTCTCAGGGAGTTTTTCCCAAGGCAGCCTGAGAGCCTCACTTAGCACTGTTACAACTGAGGAAGCTTAGACCCACAGCTGTGACCGAGCAGCTTCTGCAGCTACACGTACCCAGCCAGTGACAGCCACCAGCAAAGGCTCTGCTCACAGGTTAAAAACCACATGGCACATCAAATATTCTGCACACTGATGCTCCACAAGTATTCCTCTAGCAGCACCTTAAATGGAGAAAACCCTGGGTAAACATACTAATTTTCATTAGCTAATGAAGCCAGCAAAACATTTCTCTTTGCTGTAATATCTCATTTTATGACATCTTATATAGGTCTTACCCTTTATACACAGCTGTTCAATTTCAGAACTCAGTCTTTTTGTCTCCCTACACCCCCGGAAAAAAAAAGTCTTAAGGTGTCTTAAGTATACTTTCAGTAAATATGGACAAGCAAGAAACACGAAATAAGATAAAAAGAATATCTTAATTAACAGTTCCACTGTTTAAGAATTCCAACACAAACCACCCTAAAATGACCCTGAAGTACAGCCTAAACAATTTTCTAAGATATAAAGAAGCAGCACCCCATTAATCATAAGTAAAACGTTCTGCTTTGTGTTAAGTCACTGAAGAATCAACACAGCATACAAAACTAGCAATTCAGTTTGCAATATACTAAATTATTTTTTAAGTCATCAAGCATATGGCACTTTAAATAGACAAAGCAATTTGTCTAAAAGCACAAGCATATCCCGTATTTGGATCTTCAGTTTAAAACCATTAAATAGTTTTTCTTCTGATTTTTTTAAAGAAAGATAAAAATCAGCAAAATTTTATAAATAATACCCCTCCCCCTCTGTGCTGACACCAATAAGTGTCCCAAACCAAAATTTTTCTGACAATTAAAAATATTATCAAAAGAGGTTTCTCTGCAGTTACTGCTTCTCTACTCAAAAAGGAAACTTGTCTTATTTTAATTGAAATTTAGAGACTCAAAGCTTTTAAAATGTATAAGCAGTCTGCTTAGACTTACAGTAGCAAATCATTGGGACTCCTCCCAAAAATTTAAGAGTTGAAGTAGCTGTTCTTGTCATCACATTTCGTCGCACTCAACCATGACATTTGAATGACTCTCAAAAACTTGATTCCATGCAGAAGAAGATATTACAGAAGACATTTTAAGTGGCATTAAAAAAAAAGTCTTGTAAAATTCATATTCTTTCACCACGCTATTTGAAGATAGAAATAAAATACATACAGAACTATTTATTAAAAATAAATACAGAACTGTTTGTAAAGGTTAAGTCCTAAGTGAACTGCCAAGCTTCTCTTCTCACTGCTTGGGTCATGCTTCCTACTTCCCCATTCAACTCCTCCAGAAGGGGAGAGTTACAGCAGTTATGGGCAGATGTGTTTTAGAATATTTAGCACCCATTTCACCTGCCAGATGTCCAAGAAACGAGAAAGCAGCATTCGCTATTCGAAAAGACACACAATATTTTCATACAAGCTCTACCTTATCTTTGTCTTCCACAACATCTGCCAGCACATCATCTGGGTCCAGGATTCCTCCATCTGTATACTCCAGGTGGTGAATATTTACCCAGGAAGCTGGATCCTGTAAGAAAGATACAAGACTTCTTAACCTACCCTTGCACGATTTTAGTGCTATCACACAAAGCAGTTGGGTGTCCCACTTGTTTTCCACCTACTTCCCTGTTCTACTCATCACGAAGCAGAAGACTGGAGCCACTATTCAGAACTGAAACTGAGAGCAAATGACAACTACAGATGAAAAACAAAGCAGTACTATAGAACACCACACAAAAAAAAATCTTTAGAACACGTATTTTAATTTCCTTATCAACATTTATCTAATTTGAATAGTGAATTGAAATAAAATACTTTAAAACTTTTTGTTTTACAATACTTTAGAGATTGAATATTATTTTATCATTTTTCTTCTGATTTTTTTCACATATATGTATATATATATGTATATGTATATATATGTATATGTGTGTATATATATATATATGTGTGTGTGTGTGTATATATGTGTATATATATATATATGTCTGTGTGTGTATAGATATATGTGTGTGGATGGACAGGTAGCACTCCTGACAGGTTGTGGAGAGATGTATCCATATATTTTAAGCTACATAAAACACATCCATTATTTCTTTCTCTGAGGAAGCAGATAATCCTACTGTGGCAGAAAATCCTGAATGAGTAAGTAAATCCCAGTCTGCTTTCACCAATAAATACTCCCAAATTCCAATGCAATACTGTGCACTGCATTAAGGGATCACATTAATTCTCCCAAACTAGTGCTTCCTTCATACATTATTAACTTCTTCACTTCCCTAACCAGGAGCTCAGCCATCATTCCACTGACCCTGAAGCCAAAAGGCTCAGCCTGTGCTGCTCAGCAGCCAATTCTCCCTGATGGGAAACACAGAGAGCAGACACGCAGCGCGCAGCCGCTGTCCCCAAACTGTCCCAAGTCCCTGCGTGCACAACTTCTGAGCAGTATTTATGTCTGAACTGCCTCAGCTATGGCTTCTCCTCCCCGGAGCAGTTGTTGTGGTTTAATGGCAGCTCCGTGAGTCACAGTGCAGAGTGGGATCAGCACTGACCAACGCTGCCTCTGCTACGGCACAACGAAGGAAGAAAACCTGCCTAGTTGGGATTACAGGGCATATTTGAGGAAGAAAACCTGCCTAGTTGGGATTACAGGGCATATTTGAGGAAGAAAACCTGCCTAGTTGGGATTACGGGGCATATTTGAGGAAGGAAACCTGCCTAGTTGGGATTACGGGGCATATTTGAGTCCTCCATCCAATATTATGGACAGTGGCCAGAATATGCTAACATTGAGGGCCAGGAAAGGGGCATGCACAAACACAGCTTTGAGAAATGCTTCAGAAATGGACCAAAAAAAAAAACCAAAAAAAACCAAAAACCCAAAATATCACGGATGACCTGCATGGCTGCATGACAACCACACAATTACACGCCTAAAAGTATGTTTATTTGTAACACATCCATTTAATCTCTAATTGGCTTCTTACTACAGTTATTTTACTTTGCAGTGAAACCACCCATTCATGAAATAGCAAACGTCTGTTCATTCTAGGTATCACGTGTTAAAAATTACAAAATCTAGCAATGTCAATTAATTTGCTTTCTGCTCTGCAAAGTCACAAAGTGTGGATAACTATTACAGTTCAAACTTCTATCTTTAAGCCCAGGGCTTAGATATTTTTACCAGAACCATAAAATCCTAGGATGAAAAGGCAGAAAAGAAATGTACCTTTATGCAATAAATAAGCAAGTTAATTTAGATCATACCATTTATTTAATGCAGATACCTTGAAAAAAGAGTGTACTCTGACCCTATCAATAAAGTTTAAAAAAAATTACACTCTAAAAGCAGAACATATCAGTAGCTACAGATGTTCCTCCTGAACCTTTTAACTAATGCAACCACAAAGCTTGTAATAGTTAGCAGCACTAAAACAGGATAATTGAAAAACACTCCTCTTAACTGGGAAAATTTCTGTGGCTAGCATATTTGGCTGAAGATATATTAAAACCTGCTGCACGCATTATGCTGTTGAAGTGTTAAGAATAAAGCTGAAGTTTAAAAATACACAGCTGGTTAGAATATTTTGCTTTCAGTGTTCCATTTGTGATTCGGTAGTTGCACCAGCACAGATATGTCACTGAAACAGAAAGAACAAACACTACTGTCCCAACAGAATGCTGCCAGCTGGCAGGACACAAGCTCAGGACACACAGCCACCCTTAACCTACGTTAAACTTAACAAATTCCTAACCTTCTTTTACTTTGGGCCCTAGCAAATACAGTAATTTAATTATTTTTGTGAGTGGCAATATCAAGAAAACATCTCTAAAACAGTCTCAAAGAACAGATTATGCCACTCCTCACTGATCTTTTGGAACAAGTACAGCCAACATCAGATTCTTTAAAAGAAAACAACCACAATTCCCACTGAAGTACAAGAACTAAAGCAGAACAGAATTCAGTTTCTTTAGAAGAAAAATACTTCTCATGGTTTAGACACATAGTGTGGCTCAGGCACACACGGCAGGGACACACTCTCAAGGAGTCCCCAGTTACAATAACCAGACTAGAGAGAGACTGAACACTTACTGCCTCAGAAACACAACGTGAACGTCTTCTGTCAGCTTATAGGAACTTCATCCCTGAAAGTTAAAAGCCCATGCTGGGAGCAGGGAGCTTTTTATCAACTTGCTTGATGAAGCAAATAGTAACTACTGCTAGATAGCCCAGGTTATCCTCCACAAGTAACAATGGCTCATCTGACCAGCAAACCCACTCAGCCACTCAAAAACACTTCAAAGTCAGAGAACATTTTCTGTTTTTTGGATGAATTCCAAACACTGTCATACATTGGATACAAAAGTGTTCATTAAAAAACCAACAAACAAAACAAAACCTAACGAAACAAAACAAACCGAAATCTATAAATCAATTTCTTCTACATCTCTTTACTAGCACCACAAGTTCACACAGCTTCACTAAATAAACCATTAATATTTTAGAAAACTCACCACTTAAAACAAGCCATTAACTACCAGCAGATGTAAAAGTTGAGTACCTAAAGTTCCAAATAGCACTGTATACACATACATACACAAACTCACATTTTGCACATTATTTGGAGCTCGAAACGAGTAGAATGGGTCCAAAACATAGCTGTGGTACATCCAAGGTAGAATCAGTATCAGAGAAAATTAAACTTTCTCAGGAAAGGGACTGTCCTATTTTAAGGTTCTTATGCTTTACTATGCAATCAAAAGGAGCATCAAGAACACTTCAGGGTTTCCATGTGTTTTAAAACTCCTAGGAGTAACTTCCTACTTCATAAAGCATAAGACTGGAAGCCTTGCAAAACAGAGAGTTGGATGATTCTACTGTGTCTTCTGAAAGGTCTGAAAGGCAGAGCCCAGTAACAGAGACCACAGGCTGTGCGAAGGGTCAGCGCCACACAGCTTCAACCAAACAACACTTCGTACCTGGTGAAAGCAGCAAACGCTTACCCCGGATTTGGCCAGGGAAGAGACTGATGAAGGGCATACTTACTGAGAAAGCACTTGCTGAGAGCTTATGAAATATAAAGTAAAGAAAAAAAGTCTAACAGCTGTATTCTAAAACACTAGGACAAGTTTGGGTTGGGGGGGTTTTAGCTGATTGATTGTTGTTTAAGTTTCTCTAGCTTGAGATTGAAATCTTTTCCTAATGACAGTGTCTAGAATGATTCTTCACAGTATCCTCTTCATCATCATCATTAAAAGTTGACATGCTTAAAAATAAATACTTAGTTCAGAAAAACAAAAAAGCCTCTTATAAAAATAAAACACTACCAGTAGCCTGGAAGCTCTGGACAGCATGCAGGCATGATTAACCTAAACCTATCTGTTCTCCTAAATGCTCTCCTAGAGTTAGGAAGTTCATCTTGAAGAAAACACAACTACAGTTCCAAAAATTCCTAGCATCACATCCTGGGAGAAGTTCTCTTACAGCACAGTACATAGCCCTTAGGCAGAAATTCAGCTGAGGTACAAACCCATAAAAATCTAGGTAAAGAAAACGTATGACTAAGTTACCTGTTATAATTTATAACAGCACTTGGCAAATGAATATTGAACAGTTACTCTCATGTGCATTTTACCTTAGGGCTGCAAGTCATGTTTGTGTTTAACATCAAGCCACTTAAAAGCTGTTTATCATCATTTCCTTTATGTGTGGGAGAACACTTTAGGAATTACTATGCAAATATTTACCAAATGTTAAATTAAAGCCAGGTCACATGAATGCACAAGTGCAATGTAGGCAGAGAAGTGACACATTTTTAAAAATGGGCTTGACAGTCACGTTGTCACAAAATCCTGACTCAGCTGTTTGCCACCTAAGACGCCACCATCGCTGTTCAGATAGTCTAAAACAGATTGAAGAAGTTTCTATGCATTTATTTTCAGTCAACACACACACATTCAAATGGAAGACCAATCAATCTATAATTAAAGCGCTCCCATTTATTGTTTGGTTTTTATATAAATCTATAGATTCACACTTTTGATGTATCAGAAAGTTGGAGTGCATTCTTGATTCTTTTTTCCCAATTTGGATAGAAAAGTATCCATCTCCTTTTCTGAAAACTAAGCAACATATTTAATAAATGTTACAGTCCACGATGAGTATTTCTGACTGTTAATGAGCAAGAGAATCCTAAGAAGTCTAAATGTTTCAGCTGACCATCAATAACAAACACCAGCACTTAATGATTTCACAATTAATTATTGTTTGACACTATATTTTGTTCCTCTGTGAAGAAAGCATAAAATTAATAGCAGACTCTATACTGGAAATTTTTTATTTAATATAGCAACAATAGGATGCACTAGAAAAAAATCAGAAATAGGACTGACTTACAATTAATCCTCATGCTGATATTTCTGAAGTACTTCTACATCAATGCTTCACTAGAGCAAGCAGACTTCAGTGAAACACAGCATAAAAATGGAAATCATATATGCCTGTTTCACATTCACAACAACAGAATAAATGCCAAACTTGGGAGAAGGAGTGGCCTCTGGCCACATGGTTTTCTGTCATTTAGATAATGTAAAAACTAAAAGTCCCCTAATCATAAAACATTTTCTGATAAATGGATTTCTTTTTAGGTTCAGGTCAGTGAAAGAGGTATTCTACCACTTAATAATTTTTCGATTATAAATTGCAATGTGATGCATTACCATTAATAATATATTAAGTAGCATCTAATGATTTCTATAAGCATTTTAAGGCTACACAATGTATCATTATGCACAATGAACCAACACCAACTCTTAGCTACTCTCAGACCACAGCGTGGGAGCAGAGCACAAAAAGCAACTTGGAGAGGAACACACCAAGGAGATTGGTCACAGCCTCGACCTTCACCTCTGCATCCTTCCCAAAGTTTACCGAATTGGAACCTTTAGAGGTTCTACTTAGAACCTTAAGCATGTTTGGTTTGCTTATCAAAACCACCTCTAAATAAACTTCAGGTGGTGCTCAGGTCTCACCTGCCACCAGCAGGCTGCCATCTTCAGCTGTGGTAGAGGTGGGGGCTCTGTTTTTACAGCCATATGAATGCTGAGCTTCCAAAATCAAGAGCTGATCACCAAGCAAATGTTCACACTCTACAGAGACTATCACAATCTGGAGCTGAACAGTTAAGAGCTCAGCAACAGCTCTCTTCACATGCACCAGTGCGGAATTGTATCGCTGCACACTGTACTGCAGGTTACAGACAGAAGATTTTTATGGAGCAAAAGGGGCCACAACAAACTTCTGTAAAAATTGAAGATGAACAAGAGATTGAGTCTGTTCCAGACATTACTGAATGCAGCAGTTCCTGGCACAGACCTGATCTGAATAAGCTTCTCTATATGAAGTACATGAGTATACTTCATATGCACATATATATATATTTACACACACACATACACACACTTGTAACTGGATACACGATACAAATTGGGTCTTTTCATAAACTTCAAAAAAAATTGAGAGAAAGTAATGTTTAGGTTTCACTGCTCCTGAATCTCCCAGAGTTTAGTTTACAATACATAACAGAGGACGTTACAAGCTCATATTTCTATGTGTACTGTTGAAAAAATAAATTCTTACCTCTACTTAATTACATTGTCTTTATAACATAACATTACCCAACGCATTTTTAACACTTTCCAGTCAGAAATTCAAAAGCAGCAGAAGTCTTTCAGGTAAAAATAATGAAGAGAAACATGCTACAACGCAGTGAGATAGTAAAATAGTGTTCTTGCATATTTCATAGATCTATTGTTCTCCTTCACCAAAACTCTGACTCCGCTTGCATTAGAAGTGAAAACACAGCAAGATGCTAGAGAGAAGATAAAATTTCTTCATAGCCTTCTACCAGCTGGAGTGACACACATTCTCTCAAGTTATTAATATTTAAGAAAGATCTATAGTGAGTGAGCTCAAAGACAGAAATTAAAGCTGAGGCAAGGGCAAAGGACAAGGTAGTCTGTTCAGAGAGAAACTGCTTTTAAGCATCCAGAAATAAAACTACAGAAAACACTGAAGGCCATTCAGCAGAAATAGTCTTAGAAAGGTGAGTGTAAGGGATGCTTCCTAATCCATCCTCCAGATGAAATAAAGTACTAGAAAAATTAAGTCTCACCAGAAAGGATCATCAGAGAGGAATTCTACCTTAACTGGGGGGGATGATGGGGAGCAGAAAGAAGTTCATTTCAAGCAATCAAACTTGTGAGTACATGGAAGACAAAACTCTTCATTTTTCACAATAAATTTAGCAGGTATAACAAGCTTTCAAACTTCATGCCAAAACATGATCACAAGAAGTAATGTTAATGAAATGTTTTTGGTTTTTTGTTTGTGGTTTTTTTTTGCTTCTTTGCTTCTGACCGAAGCACACATTTTGATATTTTTAGATAGCTTGGGAAGTTTTCTTCACACACTATGATGGCACAGCAGAAATTTTTACTCCTCCTAAAAGAAATAAATAAAATGTTCAAGGAATAAGGTGAATTAAAGATTATTTTCTTCAAAACAACACAATTTCTCCTACTGTTTAGAAGGACCTCTTTTCAAACTGTAGTAGAGGAAACTATTCCCTGTAAACAATTCAAAAAAATCAAATCTCATTCTATGTATTTTCACATGTACTGAATTTTTGTTCAGATTCATTCATTTTATCTCTTAATATTAGCTGTGGAAAATGTATTCTTCCCTCCAGCACTTCTTTTTCCAAATCATGACTACATGTGATATAGCCAAACAGTAGAAAGTAGAAAAGGAGTTCTGAAAAAACAGTAATTTATAGAAGAACACTTTAAATATTCAATTTTAAAAGTTTCTGTCTTTGCAGGTGCTAAAAGCCTGATGTCAAAAGGGGAACTAATCAGATCGTGCCAGTGCAGAAACATTAATCCTTGTCAGAAAGGTTGGGTTTATCTCAGTACATTTTGCAGGTTTTGCAGTCTGGTCAGACTGACTTGCTGGCCCTTAAGGACGGCAAGAGCACAAAACAGACAAAACACACAATTCACACATGAAGCCAGTGGCCTACCACAGACTTGCAACACAAATAACCTGCTACCCATGCTGAAAAAAGCAGAGAAATCTTCTCTTGCTCTTCCCAGGCACAGCGAGCAATCAAAAAGCAATCAAAAAGCCGAGCTTCTTTTTAGTCTTTGCAATGAGGCCTAACACAGCCCAAGTATAGCACACCATCAGCTTTGTCTTTGACATGCTAAATGAGCCAAAACATCATTAGTCAGCCCCAGTCACCAGACGGACCTAGAACATTTCTTGATCTTTAGCTCTCTTCAAATTATTATGCTCTGAGAAATTAACAGGACCGAGTATTACCATGGCTAGTAGTCAAAACACAACAGCACAGTCTGATGATGATCGCTTCTTTTCATCTTCACCTGCTCTCTTCACACCAGCATATACCAAACTTCATTTTGGATGTCTGAAACTCATCCTTCTTGCCTTTTTTTGTCCTTCTCTGACTCATTCTCATGTACGGTGAACACATTGTTTTCCTTTCCAGTAACTGAGTTTCTGTAAGAGTCACCTCGTCACAGCGAGATGGGCTTCGACATCACAGAGCTCTCAAGGCGAAAATGTGAGCTACAAGGAGCCTGGCACACAAGTTATATACACGGCTTCATCTCTTAAAACGCCCCAGGTCACATCTGAAGATAAAGATCCTGGCCCCAGATCTTAGCAGACAAACCACAGAACATGAACACAGTGGAAGTCCTTCACACAGGCTATATACCAAGGGGAGCAGAGTGAACAGGACTCTGCCGCTCGAGTCACTCAACGCTCGCGTGCTGTAGGTCACAGCAGAGGAAGGACAGGGAGCCTCTTCTGGCTCACACAGGCAGTGTTGGCAAAGAGGGACTAGAAGATGTACTGTCCTTTAGCCATCTTTAAATGATTATGTTTTGAGCCACTACCAGAACTACGAACTAATAATAAAGTCCCCATTTTTCACAAACCAGGGAAGGTACTTCAATGTAATCAGAAAGGAAAAAGAAGAGAGTTGGTTTATCCTGGCAGTTGAATAAGCAGGGGGAAAAAATACCTATCTCCCATATTCAGTGTGAGGAGGAAAACAGAAAAAAAAAATCTATTTGTCAGAGCACAGATACATAAATCCAGAATGACCCAGATTATTTCAACTAACACTCCAACTTTTACTTGATTTGCATCGCTGGAACCTTTCAAACATAAGGGCATTCCTGGTTTTATACAGAATCTGAATATGAATTAAGAACCACTCCCTGAATATAGCAGTCTGAATATAACCTGAATAAAACACGATGCAGAGAACACATCAGTAGAGGATCCCACAGCCCGCCTTTACATTACACTCCAACACATAAGACCATTTCACTGAAGACCAAGTACGCCTGTTTTGAGTTTACAAAGAAGAATGTGGAGACACACATTTAGACAGATGTCTACATACTTGTAACAATCAGCCAAAACCTCCCCTTCAAAGCCTCAGTTAAAACTGGATCACACTGTATGCCAGGCACTTAATCCAAGACAACTACACAAACGTAAGAATATAAGTGCAAACTGATCTTCAGTTATGAACTAAGAATATCCTCTAGCTCTTCAAGTCCATTAGAATAGATTGTTTCAACAATGCAGAAACACAGGAGACTCAAACTTGTGCAAATTAACATAAAAGTTCCAGAAAAAACAACTCTACATAAACCTAAAAGACTTTAAGGCTTACCTTTCATATCCCAAGTCCTCCATTTCAAATATCATCTACAATATTCAGAGGAGTATTGTAACGCTAATAAGCAAACTGCTACCCAGCTCCAGGCACCTGGCAAATAATTAATTAGCATTGGATCTGGCTTTTTGTTTAATTGCCTAAAAGTAGCACTGGGGGGGATAAGAACCACAGCCATGATTTCTTAAAATCCAACATCAAGCGACCAGACAACTATAAAGCTACTCCTTCAAAACTATTTTTCACATAGAAATGAGAGGGGAAAGACTTAAGAAAGGCATGTGTATAAGTGTAGTGTATTTAAAAAGTAAAGTCCAGCTTAACTGAGTGAACAATGCTGTTATTTTGCCAGTAAAAACTGATGCTGTCTTAAAGGCAAATTATTCAGTTTAGCTACAGATAAAAACGAGGCTGGCTGCAAATTAACACAACTCCAGTTTGTAACAAACTCAGCACTGAAGGATACCAGATCTTTGACAAAAAAATGATAAATGGTTCACATCTCCAAGGGCAGCCAGCACTTCAGCCCTGCATCTAGAAACCATCTAAGACTGTTTTATTTACAACTGTTGGGCCTTTCTTTGATAAGGTGATTAATGCATTTGCAGCTGACACGGGAGTGCTTATCAGAAGCAGCTTCAAAGATGTGATGGAGTAACACCAGACTAAACAAAACTGAATGCAAATGCCTGTAAGACAATGCAGACCAAGCATCCTGGAATCCTGTCATACTTTAACAAACTGAGCTTTAGACAAAGCTCGAGGGAGAAAAAAATCGTACTAAACCATAGCAGCATATCCTTAATTTCTCACAGAAAACCATTAGACATTTTTTTGGAATTCCACAGAGAACAAACAGCAAGACTTTTCTGTTCCAGTACCACCCTATTTCCTGCATGAGTCAACCACCAACCGGAGGCTGGGGAGGAATTTTGGCGAAGATTGCCAGACTCGAAGGTCAGTAGGAGCAGCGAGAGCCCAGCCCAGCGCTCCCTCCTCACACGTGCAAAGCTGGTGCATTTCGGAAATGCCACCGATGCCCACATGAACCTTAGTAATTCTCTTCATGGTCTCTGAAAAAAGTCCCTTTGAGGCAGAAGTTCATTACAAATGAAAACAAAAAGGGAAAAAAAAAGAAAAAGAAAAAAAAAACTTTCAAAGGGTGGAAAGCAATAGACAAAATTGGCTGTGGAGGGAAGGAAACACTGGAGTTTAACCATACCAGTGCTGGAGCAAGGTTTGCAGGTCTGAACTAGATGATGCTGTAACCTATTTTGTTCTCAAGTGAAACATTAAATCAACCAGCTTCTCTCCTCCCTTTATTTCTCAGGAGGAAAAACACTTGGGTCAATAATATTCTCAATACACAAGTAACAGTCAAGCACTGCCCAATTCCAAAAAGCCTAGCCAGCTTCAGTGGTTCTGGCTGTTGCTAGAAAGAAAATAATCAGGAAGTTGAAAAAAGTAACACACATATTTAGCAGCTTAAAATTACACTCTGGGGATTATTATCTAATCTGCCCTATCTTGGGTTATATCAATAAAATCTTTATCATCATAGTACAATGCTGGTGTTAGTATCTGACTTCCAAGATACAGCAAATATATCTGGTGAGCAGCTGAAATAGCCTCTACCTTTAAATATATTGCCAAAGCCCAGTGATGTGACTGGATGAAACCCAAACGAGGCTCCTGAGAACAACTTCTGCCTTCACCTGACTGAACTACAGAACATGCCAGAATTAATACATCATCAAAACTCAATGCCATATGCCTAAACTCAACACATGAAGTGGATTTTGGCCAGATAAACACAGTGAAGAGAGTGAGATTATCCACTTTTTCACTGAAATGTAATACTACTAATGTGCATAAGGGTTTGCCCTGCCCTGCCTTTATCCCAAAGGACAGCTTTCTTGTTTCAGGAAAACAGAATCCCAAAAGAGTTGGGAAGAAACATCTTCACAGATTGCAGGGGAAACAAGAAAGCAGCATCAAAGTCGCTGCAAAATAACTAACAGACTGGTAGGTCTAAAGAAAGTCAAGTACAACGTTTAGCCCAAATGTGAAAAAGGAGACCTGAGGCACATGTAGCAGTTACTGTTTGGTAGCAACTTTCTACAACCCAGAGCTTGCAAGGGGAAAAAAAAAACCAAAAACAGTCTTAGACAACCTTAATCCAATGAGTACAACCCCACAATAAAGTAAAAATGAGAACAGCTGGTAAGAAAACTTGTTTAAATTATGTATTTGCATATATTTTGCATCAGTCCTGAGATTCCATTACAACCTTCATTTTTATTTGCAGCTTGATGCCATCTAGCACTGATACAAATGAGCCCAATTTACCTTCCAGTCAGCTACCTCATTCATTTTCTTTGGGCTCCAGAACCCACTTTTCTTCTTAGCTCCACATATTATGCCAGGCTCAAGCATCAACAGAAATAACAAGTACAATTCTTTTAAAAATCTACTGAAAATTCCTACAGCTAAGTGGACATAACATAGCCAATACTCACAAGCATGCTCGACCCTGACCATGTCACAGGAATGTTTTAGCACAATGCACTGTCAACAGGACTTGCAGAGTAACAGTTCCCTTCTCACTAAGGGATGGTCGGATCTGGTTCCTGACTCTTACACAAAAAAAAACCAGGTGGAGAGCCAGCTGCTGCCAAGTTCAGCCACCACAAGATGCTGAAGGCTTTTCAGCAAAGTAATGGGATCTATTTCCACTAAATTTTATCACTGTATGCAGGGCCGGAAAAGGAATGCAACGAAGCAGTTCATTCTCTTCTTTAAGTGGTTACTAAGGACACTGCCACTACCAGTTAATAGAAGAGAATTATAACATCAGAATTCACTGGTCTAATGGTCACAAGGTAAGTGGACTCCTACAGAACCTGCAACAGCTTTGGCTGCATTATTAAAGGTTTCTCTTACACTATCACGTTAGGCTGAAAAACAAAAACACACAGGAAACCCCCATGAAAAACAGCCTGAAAATCCATTAAGTGTGCTTCACTTACAGCAGTATTTACCAGTTTGATCATTAAACTGTAGTTTGTGTCTATCAATACGAACTCAATGATCATGAAAATACATGATTCAAATTCACCATTTAAAACCTAAATCTAGCTTTTTTTTTTCTTCCCAGTTAAAAAAAATTCCATACCACAAAGCCTTCTTCATCAAACTTTTTCTTCCCAGATTGCAGAAAAGCATTTTTTTCCACTAACAAAAACCATTGGCATGAAACTTAACACACACAAGACGTTTCAAAACTGAAACAACAACATTTTGCAGGATGTTAATAGCCCGCTACAATCTATTTCAAAACTACCTTGGTCTGCACCACGGCATGTGGAACTAAGACCCACATTATCAAGTCTGCTTATGAACAACAGCATCCTGGATTTTGCCACACGATCAAGTTGGGTTGTTGTGGTTTTTTTTGTTGTTGTTTTTTTTTTTTTTTTTAACTCTAAAATCCATATTGATAAGCCAAATAGTTAATCTCTAAACACACAATGCATAAAAGGGATCATTTCAAACCAGAAAAATGGAAGACACTTATAATCATCACAGCATTCACATTTGAATGACAGCTAAACATAAAGACACATCAAGCATTCAGCCATCTGGAAAGAAGATGGGTTGGTTTTTTTTTTCATATTGTCTATTCTCAAAGCCTTAAGGCAAGAGTCAGAGGTTGACCAAGACTTCCATTTAGTGAGATGCTCATTTCCCATCTACAGCCATTAACGAACCGAACTGTGAACAATAAACCAGACTCCTCCACTTTCACTGCATTCAAAGACAGTTGTGTCACACCAGGACAAACAATGTGTGCATACTGCCAGATGTACTTTGTATTGGGAACATAGGAAGTTAGCAAAAAAAATAAAAAAAAATAAAAAAAAATCAACCTAGTGTTTTTGAATATGGCTCATTTAATAAAATGAAGATAGCAATTAATACAGATTTTGTTATGCCAGACAAGAAAGAATATGACACATATATAATTGCAAAATTCCCAATATATAAATAAAAACAACCAAAGTAGGTATTCTGGCACTATTCAGAATTAAATGGTACTGAATAGTGCTGCAGTAAAATAACAAACAAACAAATAAACAAAAAAATCACACTGCAAGCACAGCTACCAGAGACCCTGGATGACCAGAGGAAGATGCAGTCCAGCTTTAGCACCACATTTTTAATAATACATTAAGGGTCTAATGAGAAAAAAGCACCCTGAATGTACAAACACAAACCATCTATTCCTTCCACACTGTCACTTGCAGCAATTACTCCCCCACAAGACACAAAAATCAACTGAAATGGAAACCTTAACCAACATTTTCCAGACTCAGGGATTAAGGAGCCAACACTGCCTACTCTGATCCACCTTGCTCCAAGTGGAAGTATGTGAAAAGGAGAAGCATTTAGAGCAATTCTGCTTTGTACAGTTTGAAAAAGTAAGTGGATTGAATGCTACAGTAATCACAAGGAGGAAAACACCCTTAGAAGTAATATATTTAAAATGCACAGGCCATGAGTGTTCTTCTAAGCTTTTATGAGATACGATGGAGTTTTTAAAGCAAAAATTAATTCTTAATTTTGCTCTTCATGAAGTCAATGAACTGGTTTCCCTGAGGGTTGTTTAGGTACAGTTAGTACCTCCCATCAGTCAGCAGCTGAATAAGAGCTATCCAAATAACTGCTCCTGAAACATTAATACAGAAGACTTCTCTGGATTTTTACGTGCAAATATTCTTGCCTCACACAGAAGAGTCATAATTTATCATTGAAAAACCCTAATGTGATTGGTTTTTTCCCCACACACACTCGTAATTTTTTCCTAAATAAATAAAATCTTCCTTTTTATTACAATCTAAACAACACCTGGATCATGACTAGTACTATGCAAATGCTGGTCTTTATGCACAATGCTGAAATGTCAATGAACCTTCTCCTTTCTGTCACCCAAAACAACTATTTCAGGTTTCCAGCTCTTCAGGGAGTTTTCTTTTTGTAGCTGATAATGCCAGGAACTCCTGAAACATTTGTTCAGGATACATTTATTACAGCCAGCAGGAGAAAATTAATTGTGAATTGGCAGCAGCTTGGTTTTTCAAATGAGCCTAATTCTGTGGGAGCTGAGCATGTTAACTCCCATCAGCCCTTGAAAAATTTCAGTAAGACTTTTCACCCTACATGAGACACGGGAAGATTCAATTGAAGAGAGCAATCACCTCTCCAATGTTCTATTCCTTGAGCAGAACTGGTTGAGAGGCGCCAGTAACAGAAGATGACAGTCAAAAAAATACATATCTGTTAAATAAGGCAACCATGGGAAACAAACTTCAGAAAAATATTCAAATTAGGCAAATTTTATATATTAATACTCTGTTGTAGTCTATTCTACAGAATGGGGAAGGCTGGGGTGAGGGGGGGACATCCTGGAGAGAAATACAAAATTTATATAGAAGTCTCAGTTGAGAGAGTAACCTAAAGAGAATACAATTAAAACCAGAGTCAAAGCAAAGTATGCTACATTTTTAAACACTACAACAAATGAACTCATACTCAGTATGAAACAAACTGCCTTGTAAAAATAATCTAATAGATTGCTGACAACCCCCTACTGCAGCAAATTATTTTATTTATTAAAAAAATCATTATACCTTAAAAAAATTGTTACAGCAAATAACTTTTTAACTCGGTCTGAGGAGAGGAATATGATTTGGTGGCAAACAGTATTTCAGAGTTCACAGTATATAAACATTTGATTAATGTATATGATATTTGCCTCATTTTTTTTCCTTCAAGCTTAACAAATACCTCTTTTTTTTTTTCCCTAAAGGCAAGTCCTCTGGAGTATTTACTCAGAAAAAAAAAAAATCCTGTACAACTTCTGGTTTCCATACAGGCTTTCATGTAGGTTAACCCATAGTTCAAATAAAAACCAAGATAATGAAAATGAAACTTCTTTAGATAAATAACTTAAGGAGGGAACAGAAGACTTTGGGACTATTTATTTCAAAAGCAGAAGCTTGTTTCAGTTTAAAAAATGTACAGCTGAGATGCAGCACCATCAGCCAATTTACTGATGATGAAGTACGACCTAGAGAAGGTCACTTGGTTTAGCCTGGGCTAGAGTGAGGCACAGTTTTCACTGCACAGCTGCAAGGGCCTTACCACCTGTGAGAGAGAAAGGGGACAGCGAGCCATTCGAGACTCAAACTGCTGCAAAATGCCAACATTGCCTTGCTCAGATCTGCAGAACCCCTGAATTACTTCTATTTCCAGGAGAGACACAAACACGCTGTCACAAGTAGCTTTCTTTATTGCTTACCCTACCTATTGTATTTCTGTCCTGCCCTTGAGGTGTTTAACATCTAGGACCGATCAAAAAAAAAATTCTGAGATGAAACTTCTCCATCAAAACCCTGAAATAGTTAAGGAAGCCTCGTAGAAAAACTGGTAGCTGAAAGAGAGAGAATTTTAAGAGCTGCTCAACCAGGAATCCATAGGAAGGATGTTCTGCAACTCCCCGGCAGGCAGGAGTAGTGGGGTGATGTGGCACATGGAATTCTGACAAGCTCTGGGAGAATCAGTTGGTTAAGCAGAGCTGCAGGTCACATTCCATCTTCTTTGTTCATGAAACTCATCAAAAAGTCCGTATCCAAAGCAGTGTGCAGCCAACAGTTCCAATAAGAGCAAAGTCTTCAGAGCTTCCAATTTGTAGCCTGGCTTCACTTCTGGCTTGTGCTCAGAAATCAGAATTGGCAAGCAGAGAATGTCAGTGGAAAGCCTTCTAACACTCAAAACACTACCCACCAAATGAGTATCACAGGATATTTTTAAAAAAAATTATCATTATCATTTTGAGCAAAGATCACAGCAGCAAACTGCACCACAACAAACAGCATTCAACAAAAAAAAAAAATGCCTGACCTACAGGAACTGAAGTGAATGGTGCCTACACTTAGCAGCAGTAAAACTCCTTAAAACACAGGAAAATCATGGAATTATCCCCAAATCTTCACCAAGAAATTCCAGTCTTACCACCATTAATGACATCCAGCATTGCAAGAGTAACAGAAAAACATATAAACGAAGGCTAGGAAAGACTACACGGCCTCAAAACTTGTAGCTGGAGGAGAAACATAAATAGGGAGCCACTTTACCATGGACGTGATCAAAATTTACAAAGATACACCAAAGTCTGCCTGCCCCCCTGGCACAGCAGCCAAGAGGACAAGCTACAGGACAGGTACAACCAGCCCCTCCTGCAGCAGAGCTTGCCCTGAAGATCAGGCAGATCCTCCACGTACTCACTGGATGGAGAGAAACTTGGCACGGCAGCTTTCAGGGAAATGTCAGGACACTTAAATATTTTATTTCTCACTGGTAATGAGAAGGCGTAAAGCCATGCCAAAATTAGAAGAAGTAACCCCTAATTGTAAAACGGTCTACAAATGGGTGCTCCAGGGTTTAGACACAGAACAAATACACCATATACACAGGATATGTGTATAACAAATACACCATACATAGATGATTAACCCACCAGGATTTATGATGAATCTCTCTTCCAGAGGTCCAAACAGACACCTGCTGGATTTAACTTCTTTTGAGCTGGAACTACTCTTACTTGAACTGTATATTGATGCTCAAAAGAAACAGGAGATGATTATATAAAGGATTTTGTTGTTGTATCCTCTCAGAAAATCTGTAATTTACATGTTTAGGTTTGCCAGCAGTTCAGCTGTTGATGGATTGGTAACAATGAGACAGTACCTTCTACAAAAATGTGAAGGTCTTTTAAGGTTTTAGGAAAGAGTTACGAGTGGAGAAACTGATTAGTCAAAGTAAAAAACTAAAGCCACACAATTTTCAAGGAAAGCAGGTCTCTGCTCTTGGGATTGCATGTAATTCTCCTTTAAGCATTCCATTTTCTTCCAGTGATAGAGAAATTACTGCGTTTTTGTAAAGGAAAATGATAGGAGGGTGTGTATTATGATTCACCAATAGACAGTATTTTATTGGTAATCTGAAAAACATTCTATTCTATCAGACAAGCCGTACTGTAAAATCATATGGCTCGATGGAGCCTCATCTTTGAGGTCGAATCCCTAGCCAAAAAAAATAAAAAATAAAAAATAAATAAAAAAGAGTCCAGTGTCAGCTGTTAGCTTCTGCCCACCAGACTGCATTCTGTGATTCCGACTATCAGTCCCCGAACGAGCACAACCATCCATCTCCCTCCCTCTCTACCCCTCATTCCACCGGTGCCCTTACTATGGGCTAGGAAAAGCACTCATATGGGCTAGAAAGTTCATTCAAGCATTCCGGAGCTCTCTTTTTCACACCCCTCCCAGCCAGTACAGAAAAACGCTGAGCTAAGAAGGCTCTCTGTGCGTTCTCCTGAAACCAGAGAGCATTCCCGAAAGCACAAAAAAAATAAAGCAGCAGCGGTGCTGTGGCACCTGCCACCACAAAGCCAAAGCCATCAGCTCCCAGTGGATGCACTCAGCGCTGGCAGAACCATTTACAGGTTTACGCTGCAAAGGAAGAGACGTTCTGATCACATTAAAACCTTGCAGCAGTTGCCTCAACCGAGATGTCTCCAGCGCAATGATTAGGCATAAAAAGAGAAAAGAACCCCAAACATCTACAAAATCAAGTCTTACATACTTTCTCTTTAAAGTGAGGAAAACGGTCCAAAAAAAATCCTATCCGGTGCAAACATGTAAACTATGTTTACTTTATAAATGGGTTATTGAAGTAATCCTATGGAAGTAATTAAGTACTGATAAGGCTCACGGAACTACCACAGCAACATTTAATTTGAGGGAAACGAAAAATGCTTTCGTTAATGACAATCATACACCAATATTGCAGAGGCTTTTTTCCCAAAAGTTCTTGTAACGTGGTGATTTGCTAAATTTCTCATATGGAGCAGCTTTCTCAGTTTAACAATTATTCAGGGCACTGTCTAGTTCAGTGGAATTTACAAGACAATTTCTATCAATAAGCCATTCACATGAGCCTGTCATTTCCCTGAGAGAAAATGGGTATATCCTTACGCACAAGATTCAAGAACGGAATATAAAATTACAAAGCAGAATCTGTTTTCAATATGATACTAATTGCTCAAGACCTTTAGTGTTATCACAGTCATTAAGGATGAAATACAGGCATGTTTATAGGGGTTAGAGGGAGTTTATGATAATGAAGCAATAGGTCTTCATGCCTAGGAAAGCTGCAGTTCTGACATTCGAATCATTAGGAAAGCCTAAGGAATGTTCTGCTCAACGGGGGAGGAAATCTGCTGCTTCAGTAGCAGGATGCCAGACAGCACAGTATGTTGCAATTCAACTGACCTATCATACTGAATGAGTAAGAAGGAAAAGTAAAGTCACACAACATAAAACATTATGCCCAAATAACTATAGCTGTTACACTAAAAACATTACATTTTTTCAGAAAGTATCAGTAGAGCACAACACTCCTTTTTCTGATACTTAAGAAATAAAAAAGGGAAAAAAATTAAAACTGCATTTTACGCAGCAAAGCAAAAGCACCTCCCGGTTCCATCCCATGCCAGAAATACCATTTGTGGGTTTGAATTCCTCCTTCACAAATTCCTACAAGTCTCCTACTCAGAGTTCATCTTCAACTTGGCAAAGAGCAACAGCAAGCAGTCACTGCTTCGAGCTCCGTATTGCTCTTTAATGGTTTCCTCCTCTGACTGATTTAACATTCGGTTACTACACGAATCCGTGCTGTACCTCTATTAGTAACAGCTGAACAGTACTCAGACCTTGATAAATACGATCTGGGAGGGGGGAAAAAATGGACACTCAGCATTATGATGTACAGTGAAGTCTGACCTGCAGTATTTTCAGGACAGGTTGCTCTCCTTTTGCCTGTTTTACCCAGCTCTACCCTTCAAGTGAGCTCCCCTGAAACACATGAACACCAGATAACTCGGTATTCAGTCAAAAGCCCATTACTGGCAGCAGTACAGTCAACTTCTTCTAAGGAAAAAGGGGATCAATTTATTATTTTTTTCACATTACATAAGTACAAAATGTTCTAGAAGATGTTTTCTATGCCAAATCTAAATTCAATGGCAGTTTTTCTGTAGAGATTATAAACACCTGTGAGGAAAGAGAAAACGAGTCTGAAAATCTACCAAAAATCTCATTACCTCAACACTAGTGGCTATGATACAACACAGCACAGACAATTTACAGGAAAGTGATTAAAAGGCAGGCACTTTTTAACTCTCAAATTCTCCGGATCACTGCAAAATTGATCCAGAAAATTCTTTAAGGGACCCTTTCAAAGTTCTCTTGGAAGATGCTCCCAATCTCATTGAAACAGCACCACTAGAGTTTTTAAGTCAATAAAGAGTTTCTGAAATCATTTCTCTCCTTCCATTTTCTTTACTTCCCCTACTCATATAGCCTGTATTCCTATATATGAGTCAGTTACACGAACTAATACAATATTAATGAGAAAGCAGCGTATCAAGTTATACTCTCATTTTTTAGTCCAGTGTCATAGTGACCACTCCAAAAGCTGAATGCAGAAATGATAATCAAGCTTTTCACTGAATATATATCAGTTGCCAAAACAATGTATAAGCTCATTAACATAACGTAGTTGATTAAGCTTAACAACAAAAATATGGAAATTAGGAGTTAAAATAATTTCTAGCAAAAAAAAAAGTACTTGAAGACAGAGCTTAGAATTGTTTCGGTAAAACAAAGATTTTGGATTCACCCCATCCCTATTAGAGGAAAAAATAAAATAAACTAAGACAAACCAAGACAGGGAAAAACACCAAATCTAGAAACCAGGTCCAAGACAAAAGTTCCACACAAATACAGCTATTACTCTGCCTTTATAAAGGACTAAATACTTACAAGTTACCCAAACCAGATAGAATTGTCATAAAAAAGGACTTCGTCCAAAACTTTTCACATAGATCTTTTGAAAAAAGTCTCCTGGTTTTGTAAGCATTAGGGCAAATGAAAAAGCTGTCATTCTCCCTATCCCAAATATATTTAGAGAAACTACAAGAACATTTAGTTCTCCTCCTGTCTGCTGGCTGATTTACAACAGCAATACCTAATTCCAGAGCACTAATTGTCATGCGGTCAGCAAGCAGGAACAGAAAGAAACCGAGAAAGCATTTTATCAGGAGAGCTCGCAAAATTATATAGAAATCAACCTGCAGCATTAGCTCTTCAAATGCATCTAATTTGGGAAGGATCATCAATACAACCCAAATCACCTATTTTTTTTTCCTCATTCCATCAAAACCACATCAGTCTTGAATTAACCTACTGTCTCACTGCTTCCTGCTCAGTCTGCAAATCAAAATTCTCATCACCATTCCAGGATTGGCTGCTGGTCTCTGTATGTTCTCACGAATGGAAAGACACACTCTAACACCTTCTACAAGAGGAGATCAAGTTCCTGGAAGACAAGGCAACTAATATTTGACTGTCTCTATCCACATTCCCTAGGTAGGTTGTTGAGAGTGAGCCACTCAAGAATTTAACTGCGCCTAAAGTGATATTTTTTTTAAACCACGAATTACAGTGCTTGTTAATTTTGCTACACGCCTCATTCAGCTTCCACGAGCAAGACTGCAGAGAGCCCGAGCAGGCACTGGGATCACGCCAAGCAGGTCAGTGCCGTGCATGCAAACACGGGTAAATGAACACACACACAGACGATTACCACCGCTTCTGGAGCAGCAAGGTATTTTACACATTTCCCTCGGAAAAGTTTCGCCGCAGCTTAAAGAAAAGTCACGGTGGATTGATTTCACTCTGCTTGTCTCGTGTCCCTGGGCAGAGCACGTTTTCTGTACCAAGAATATTCAAGGCCCCTGAGACAGCAAAGCAAGGATCTGCAGCTGAACCAAGGCTCCACTGCTAAGCTGGTAATTCAGCTGTTGCCTCAAATGAGGGAGAACAGCATTTCCAAGGGGAGAGATGGGAGCACAACAATGCGTCCACAGTGAGGAGAGCATTTAGCCCCACCCGCATTTTAAGGAATTGCTTTCAAGAGGACCCTGCAAATCCAGACAACATCATTAGAGCCCATTAAACCCTTCCACGCTGACCCAGAACTCCTTTTTTCTTCTCATTCTCATACTTGGGGGAGGGGAAAAAAAAGAAAAAGTCTCTGACTTTTGACTGGAAAACAAACAAACAAGGTGCCTTGTCCTGCATCCAAGGCTGTGTTACAGCTACAGAGAAGCAAACACGGTATCGGGCACAGCAAGGCAACTCTTTTGTAGTACATCTGTTCTCGCTCAAGCAAAGAGTCCTAAATGCAACAGATGACACACAACTGCTCCCTAAGGCACCAAAATATCAAGTTAGGGACCGGGCTGACGATGAGGAATCATTAATCCTACTGTATCTACCTGTCAGCAGGGAACCTTAATGTGCACTGCTAAACAGCAGCAAGAGCAGATCCTGAATCACAAGAGTTCAAATAAATTTCATTCTGCTCAAGCCACTTTCTAGAGACAACAGTGACTTCCCTGAAGAATTACCTGCAGTTCTCACAGTGCAGGTGATTAACAATTTCCTTAAAATCCGTGACTACTCACATCACAAAATCCTAGACCACAGAAATCTCTTGGTTGATACCGTAATACAAAGTTTGCAAGCCCGGCAGTGAATCAGACAGGATCTGCCCCTTCAGAACTACTCCAGTACCTCTAAAAGTCACTGTAGATTCAGTAGCACCAAGAAGTAATTACTGCCTGATTTCTCAACTTAAATTGGCCCAGTGTTCTGGTTCAGTTAACAAAGCAACTTCATTAACCGAGGCAACCGAGCCTTCATGAGCAAACCCTGCCAACACAGTCCAGCCAAGAAACCAAATCAAACTTCCCAAGGAAACACACGGGGCTACAACAAGCAACTGCCCACCAGGCTGTCAGCTGTCTATACCTAAAGTCTCACAGAAACAAGAGACAATCAATTATTCCATCAACTTTCCTCTCGTTACAAGTATAAAGAAGGGTGAAGTAGTTTAAACCAATTCAAATTTTTTTATTCGTACACACATATTCAAATATTTTACAGTATACATGAATTAATACTCAGATCTTACAACCTTCCCCTTTTCCAGACGTGTGACTGTAGTGCAAGAGCAAAACTTGACTTCCAGGAGAAGTCCCAAAACGCAGAGCCTCTCAAACATTTCTGTGGTATTTGACAGCACCACAACTAACAAAAAGTTCTTAAAGTTTGTATCCTAGCTACGTTTTTCATTTTCCCTTCTACAACTATGAAAGATATTCCTTGTATCAATTCCCCCTCCCTCTCCAAATACTTCAGGCACTTTAACAATAAAATTTTCCACTTAGCTGAGCTAAAAGATTTTAACACTTAAGAAAAACAAAAAAACTTACAAAAAGAACACTTAACATGCCAACAGAAAGAGCAGCATTCTGTCGCAAAGTATTCCAAACATTCCAAATATTTTTAAAAGAAAAACAATTATTCAGTTATCTTTAGCACAAACCTGTTTATGTGCACACCTCGCAGCACCCTTTAGCTGCTGATTATCTTGAGATAATCCCATTCCCGTAAGATTTTACACTTTTTTAAGAAAGTAAATGTTAGAAAGAGCAAAGAGAAGGAAAGTGGCCAAACATCCAATCCATCACATTACATCAGACAAAAAAATACTCCAAAAGGTAATAAAATTAATTGTTTGAGACATCTGTATGATCTATTTTACCAACCCCAAATTTTCCCCCAGGAAAGCAATCTAACGCTGAATGATGCTTGTCAAGATAAGAAGAAATTTATCTTTTTGGCCAGTTGCACTGCAAACCTTGTAGATTGGAAGCCAGCTAATCAAAGCACTACAGCACAACTGTTTACACTTCCACTGAACAGGCATAAGACCTGTTTTTAGCAACTCGAATGAAAACCTATTCTGCTTTTCAAATCCTTAGGCTGCTCCCCCACTCTGCCTCTTTACACAGCCATGCATAAACTCTAGCTCTGAAGCTCCATTAGTCAAAGTGATCAACAATTTTTGAACAAACTGGACCCACTTTGTCCACCTATGATGCAGAATAAGGAACTCAATATTTCCATAAGGAAACTACCCAGGAAAAAAAAAATAGTTTTTTTAAAAAACCCACCCTTATTTGCAAAGGAAGAAATACAAGGTCAGAAACATGGACAACAAGGTCAGAAGCATGGACTCTGACCTCTGGCTGTCCTATAAAGAAGACTGATGATTATCATCTCACACTTGAAGGGCATAAGAGAACATAGGAGATGATCACTAGACATTAAAAAAAAATTCTTTAGATACTACTTTAACAGCAAATTGGTTACAAATTCATGAGAACTCATGACACTTAAGTGTCTGGCATGTATGTGCAGCTATCTCACACCGTTGGAATCTCTATCCTATAATCACTTACTGAGCCTTCTACGGCAGTCAGGGCTTCACCTAGAAAAGCTGGCATCCTTCTACTCTTGTCTAAAGGAATAATGTTTTAAAAAGTAAGTAAAGAGCAAAAGAGGAAAGTGATTTGAAATACTCATACGCAGTCTTTGTAGGCCACCTTTAAGCCATCATCATGCGACTAATTCCAGTGTCATCACAGGCACAAATCAGAAGCTGAAATCAACCTGTAAATGGCTAAATTCAACACAGTTGAAAGTAATTCTGGTTTTGATAAAGCCTGTCTCTTGAAGGCATCTTGTAGTACTCTGAACTATACTTCAGTGCTAAAGATCTCACTGACTGTTGACCATAACACCACCAAGAATTCTATAAACATGTTGCAGCTATTATACGCAGTCAGCATCATTAGGAAAAAAAGACTTTGAACGCAAAATATTTGTCAAGCTCTATGTGTCTTACAGCAGGTTAAAGCATGACACTGGACCAATAAAGCTCATCAGAACCAATACAGAAATCACAGCAATCTCTACCAGAGCAGACTCAGCTGTTCATGATGTACTTAATAAATCAATATTTTCTCAAACTGAATCTGCAAGAATAAGAAATTTACTTCCAGTTTTGCATTCAGGATATCAAATAGTTGACTGGGCCTATAAGAAACTGGCACACGTCACAAAACAGGGAGCCCATAGGACGCTGGCTGTACTTTTTACTCAGACGCTTTAGGAAGATGAACAATCCTGCAAGCCCTTAATTCCAGGCTTGTAACTGGAATCTCTTTCACAAAGCAGTATTTGCAACACTAGGTCCTATCATCAATACTGAACAGTACCCTATTAGCCTTCAGCACCTGCCTCTTGGAGAGAAAAAAAAAATACATATTTTTATGCTCAATTAGGTACAGCCAAAGAAAAAAAATAACTTAGAGCTCCTTTCACGTAAAGGAAACCACCTTCCCATGCAGATAGCACCTCACCGAGCAGCTGACGACAGAAAACAGAAGCCTGAATGAAACTGACTTATTGTTATGCTCCTGTCCGTCCCAAGTTTGTCAGCCAGCACGCACAGCGGCACAGCCATGCCGGCCGGGCACGGAGCGGGACTCGCTCCCTCGGGAACCTGCCGGGGGCACCGAGGGCACCGAGGGCACTGAGCCCGGGGGCGCCGAGGGCACCGAGCCCGGGGGCGCCGGGGGCACC
>VWZN01010566.1:181900-231478 GCA_013396955.1 Regulus satrapa | reverse complement strand
GGCGGTGGCGGCGGAGTTCGCCCGGGGCACGGAGCGCCGGGCCGGGCTTAAAGGGGCCGCGGGGCAGCGCTCTGGGCGGTGGGGGCGCTTCCCGTGCGGCCGGACCGGTGCTGTCCCCCCCCTGCACGGCGCTCGGGGTGTACCCACGGCTCAGGACCCAGCCCGGCCCGCGCCGGCAGTCAGTGAATGCTGAGGCGGGAGCGCGGGGCTCTGCGGGGCACGGAGAGCCGTGTGCCCGGCTGGCCGAGCAGCCCTCCCGCCAGCACAGAGCCGCACCGAGCGGGCCCCGTGGCACACCAAATACACTTGGGGGAGAAATTGTGCCCAACCCGCTCCGTGGCGAGGCGACCGGGGCCACAGCACACGCGGCTGCGAAACACCCGCACGCTGCTGCCCACCCCGACCTTCAGAGAGCCTCACGGGCACCTTGCCACACCGCACAGCGACCTTCAGGCACTCCCAAGCACCGCATCTGCTCTGCAGGATACAGCAGCACACACAGGGAAACCCATCACCCCAATACAGTGACAGCCCATACCCCTCAAGACCTGGTACAGCAAAGGCACGCAGCCTGCATAGTGGGACTTGAGGCTCTGCAGTACTCCCCAAACACCTGCTATTCTGCAGAGTAAAAACTTTCCTGTATTGCTTGGTAACCAAGTAGTGCTCCCTGCGTCTTAACCTACCGCTAGACCACGTACAACGTAGTACAAATACTCGACACCATCACGATCGCAAGCAGATCAATCTACCCACAGAGATTTCAGTATTACTGAAAATCACCGCAAAGCAAAGGCAGTGTAAAAATACCTGTAAACCACAGCGTGACATCACACAGTACAGGGGGACCATTACTGCAGTAAAACTGCCCCACCAGTTGACATTAGCATTCAAACAGGCAGCCCAAGCCCTGTGCTGTGTGAGGTAACCAAATGACAGTAGCAGAGATGTTTCAGTGGCAGTGGGCCAGAACAGCATAAGCTGAAGGTTGAAGTGAACAGAGAGTTTCTGGGATGAGAGGAGGACAGAGCCACAAAAACTCCAGCAAGTGGAAAGTTCATCCTGGTTCCTTACGAACACGCACAAGCGGCATGTGGAACTGATGCAGGGAGTAAACAATTCCTCCTTGCCTTTTCAAACCCAGAAGTGTCTGCCACCAGCCCACGCATAACACAGGGCAATAATCTATTAAGCCATATATAGAACTGCTTTCCCTGGGTGTGTACCTGTGTTTCCATGCACAGATGAACCAACGTGCATCCCATATGCTTTGAGACATAGAAAACTTACCTTATTTTTTCCCTCAGGACCAAAGAAGCAATACAAAGAAACTGGAATTTTCTGTTTCTTCAGAAAACAGAAAATGTTGTTAAGGTAGCACAGCTTGTAGGCCAGAAACACCTCCAGAACAGCTAAGACCATGCTGGGGGCAGCGGGAAGGTTCCTTGGAGTCAGCCCATGTGGCCATTTCAGACACACCGCTCTGTTCCTGCCAGCTCAGCCCCAAACTAGCTCACTGCTGGCTCCCAAGAGCAGAGCTCAATGGTTTCTTGTGAGTCAGCACCACTGTAAAGCGTTCAGCATGCTAAATGGGCATTCCTGCCAGCTGCTGGAAGGGCCAGCAAGTCAGACAGGCTGCAAAAGTGATTCACACGAAAAAATAGTCAGTGAGGAGAAAAAGCCTTGGTATAACTCCTAGCCAGCTCTGTATGCTGGGTTTGTAAGGAGGGAGTAACAGGGCTACCTGGGGTAGGGACCGACAGCTGCTCTTGTCTTTTTTTTTTTTGCTCCTGAGAAATGATAAGGGGGAGCAGTCCCACAAGCAGCCTCAAGCTGAATCAGAGGGAGCAGGAGGCAGCAGTTCAGGGCACTCCTCTAGTTCAGCTGCTGATGTGCTGGTGGGAAGCCTGGGTCCCTGTGCTTGTATGGTTTTGGCTGCTTAAGTTAATAATTGACTGTGAATGTAAAGGCTCTTCTCTCTCTCTCTCTCCCTTTCTCCCTCTCTGTTTATAACCAAGTCTGACATGCTGAGGAAAAAACGTGGAATGTTTTTCTTTTTCTCCAGTTTTAAAAAGTGTGGGTGATATGCACTGTGGCTGGAGTGGGTAGAGCTTGTTGACAGAGAAAGTGTGTTGTGTTAGACCTTATGGTATGTCTGAAAAAATTAAAAAAAAATTAAAGCCCCTTTTTCCTCAACACCATACCTGAAGCATAAGCAGCAGGTTTCAAAGTGTCTATGATTAGACTATAAGGACCTATAGCTGTTCCAGAAAGAAAGGAAATAAAAGGCAGTCTTTAAATGTGTGTGCTTAGTATCTTACAGAAACTGAGATTGTATTTAATTTAATTATCACACATCAAGAAGGGGGAGTAAGAAAAGGTTGCAGAGGAATCACGAGTGTGTTTACTGTCTGCCTGGGTTTGTTTGAAAGTTCTGCATGGTATTGCTAATAAGACATTATTGTGTTCTGGGTGAATTACACATTTGTTTATGCTGAAACAGTCTGAAAGTCTTTGAAGCCATCTGGTAACAATTAACACCTACATATCAAGGTTTTACCTGTAACTATCCCTGGGACTTCAGTCTATACAACTTTCTGAAAAGAAACCCTTTCTTCCATCAGACAGTTGGCAATGATTTTTTTTTTTTCCCTCAGGGATGGGGAGCACTTTTCCAAAAGTTCCTCCAGTGCAGGTAACAGTGTGACAAGAAATGCTAAGAAGCCAAGTATGGGAGGATCAGGAGTGTTGAACTGGAATTTGAAGCAATTCTTAAGAATTTCTAAGAATTCACTTCTTAAAAAACTATACCACGAGTTGCAATATGGTGAAAGAGAGAAGAGAGTCATTTTTACTTATCAGATCCCTATGTAATTTTCTCCTGAATGAGATCATCAGGAATCATGACCTAGAAATATTTTCATTTTTAAAAAAAACCCTCATGAGCTGAAGGTTTCCAAACCCCGAAGCTCCAACCCCACTTCTTGCTGGGCACACAAAACTTCTAAGAATCAAGTCATCAATATCTCATCCTTCTGTCTAATTTAAACTTACTCAAAGTAAAATACAGTAACTTTTTGACTAATAATGAGATCTTGTTTTTACTCTATTTTTTTTTTATTTTTGCATTTAAGACGACCCGCCTGCTTGGTTCTGCGACAGAAATCTAAGCCATGTTTCATTTGAAGTAGATCATCATCCAGCTAATGCTGAAAGCGGCATAAACTGGCTTTGCCCCCCAGAGGAGGACTTCTGCTCCCTCCTGGCCCCAGCTGTTTGTTCCCATCCATTCCCTTTCATGTGCCAGCACGCACAGTTGTAGGTCTGTGCATTGAGATGCTGTGGAAATTAATTTTTTGCCAGATTAGCTTTCAGCCAAATCAGTTCTGCAGAAACCAGAAAATCAAGATAAATCAGAACTCAGTTCTGTAATGGGGTTTAAAGCCTATGCTGGCCCAAGGGATACATGGCACAGCAAGACAGCAGCCTTTTTGTTTTGATTTATATCCGTTTACAGTACTTAGCAGGCAGCCTAGTTATGAGTTTCAGACACAAATACATATCCATGAGATAATATTCATAACATTCAGGTATCAGTTTCATGAGAGGGGATGAGCAGATTTAACAATTAATTCACTGAGGGTTACTACCCTTGCTTTCCTCCCTTTCCATCATCCTTTCCCACCTGTGCTTCTCAGATATCTCCATGAGCCTTTTCAGTGCATCGGTCTGGTAGAAAACTAACACAGAAAAAAAGGAAATAATTGTTTTCTGCTTTTTTGTCAAGCAAAGGCCACACAGGGAAGGTTCTGATCCATCCCAGAGCAGACTAGATGGCAAAGGCAGAGCCCAACAGCTGGGAGCAGAAGGGAAGTGTACAAGACCTCCAATTTCACCGACCGCAGTAAGTTCTTTGCCCTAATGTCTGCCCTAGCTAATTTCTTGCACTTTTCGTGTGAGTTTGTCCTACAGCTGAGTGGTCTGATGTCCCCTCTGGCTCCTCTCCACGCAGACTGTGGGCTGTCAGGTCTGCACACTCCATTCCTCAGCTCCTGAGCACTGAATGGGAAACTCTACGGACACCACACAAGGTGCTGACCAGGTACAAGCTCACTTTACAACACCCTCATCCCTTAGGCTGGGGTCAGCCCTTCACGTGGAAACACAGGGCTCTCACTGACCTCCACAGGCCACGGTGTGGTCACAGCTCCGTGCCTGACCCAGCGGTCGCGTTGTACTGCTGGCAGTTTCCTGCTGGGCAGATGCTGTGCCAGTAATGCAGCCCCACTGACACCCCTGCCCTCCCTGCTGACCAGTCCTTCCCATGGTGGTGCTGTATTAGCAGATTTTAAAACTTCTGAAGTCATATTTTTCTAAGTTGAGTGGCTCTTACACTTTCTCTGCCATGACTGGAAATTGTCATAAAGATAATCAGCATTTTGCTTTTATATCAGTGAGGCTTTATCTAAAGATCCCTAAACAATTGACAATTGTCAGTGACGATTTGCAATCACTGTGCCAGCAGACATTGATTAGTTAAGCAACCTGCATAAAAACACAAAGGAATTTTTCCTAGTTTTGCTGCTAACAAGACAACACAAGTGTTGACCTTTAGTTTTTGGCTCTGAGCAAGCGTCTCCTTCCTAAACCATCACCCATTAGGCATTTCCCTATTTGACATCAGTAGCCAGGGTTGCCAAAGAAGACACTCCTAGAGCACTATTGGCTCAGCCTCTTTTCTGCCATTAATAAACCATGTGAGAGGAATGCATTCAGTCTGAATTCAGGAACTTGAAAAAGCCCTAAAAGAGCTTTAAGATGTTATTATTGCAGGTAAGTTTTGTGCCAGGGTTTCAGAGACTGGAATGGATTTGGAGATAAAGTTGAACCTGATGAAAAGAAAATAAAAAAAACCAAACTTTATCATTTAAATCAAACTCACAATCCCTGGAGATCTGGTTTGTGATTTTTCAAACTTCTTTCTGGTAACACAGTAAAATGTATTTGTTTGCTCCTTACTGAATGTTGTTACCAGTAAACCCTTCAATTACTAAAGGCAAAAAGGGTCATAATTTCTGCTGTTTATATTTTGCATTTCTCCCAGCTTGGATAATGAAAATCAATAAAACCACTTTCACTGCCAAGTCTCAGTGGTACAATGTTGGTGAATAAAGGGAAAGCAAACTAACAAATATACTTTGAAACTGCAGTAGAATTTTTAAAAATACAATATAAAAGTCTGTTTACAATCTATATAAAATCAGGCTCTTGCTAAAGTTTAATTTGAACCTAATTTAAAGTTGAAATAATAAATAAAGAAATTGTGAGATTTTCAAAGCATGATGATTCTCAGTTTCCACACATGATGCCACCCCCCAGCTCACCTTGGATTTTCTTTCTGCTCATATAATTATATTGATTTATCTAAAGAAAAACTTTTTTTTTTTTTTTAATATCTGTGCTCCATAAAGATCTGAAACAAGAGCCTGCTTGAATATCTGGTACTGTACCCCCTGTAATATCAAAACAGAAGTCAGGAACCAGAGGGGAGAAATCCATTTGCTGTTAGTCCTGGCTTCAGAAGAGAAGGGATCCCTGGTTCCTGCTGGCTCCAGGACAGGTCCGGGAGAGCTGGCCCAGCCTGCTCCAGCCAGCCGGGCTGCACCAACCCCTGCTGGAAGAACCTGGGCATCCTTCGGGTGAAGGATCCCACGGGCACCAGGATACCTGGCAGGGCGTGCACGCCTGCAAGAGGAAAGGCTGAGTGCAGAAGAGCTGAACGCTGAGGGCCGATCCCCACCCCACAGTGTGAAAAGGAATGTTTTGCTCATGGGATAATGATTTGTTGACAGTTAATTAAGCATAAGAGCTGTTGATAACAAGCTCTGTTTACAGTGTGGGCAGGAGATGGCTCTGTCTAAGTAGGTCCAAAGGATACTAACATTCTTAAAAGTTTGGCAGGTGTAGAAATTAGTCCCTCAAAAAACCTGAAGATATGTACAGAGAAATCCAGAGGGGAAGGAAAATCTTAATAAAGCCCTGGGGGAGATTTATGTACATAAGTTACATGCTTAAAGACTTGTTTAAAATGGTCCTCAGCCACAAAGTTAAGTAAACACCTTAGTGATACAATCTCTAGGGCATATATAGAGAGAGAAAGAAAAGCCTTTTGAAACTAACTTAAAAGCATAGGTGGATATAATCCTAGATTTCTTTTCTATTTGTGTTCACATATCTCAAAAGAATCTTACTTACTGTTTTCACTTTGACAACTAAATTCTGCTTCACTCCCATCTCCGCCTCATTTGGCATGAAGAGTGATTTTTGTGGTTCATAACCAACAAACACCAAGGTCCCGTTTATCCCTTCGCCAGAGTTTCCTTCTTGCTCTGTGATGTGTCTTGCCCAGAATCAACAAGACATTTCTCCAGGACATCCAAGAAGGACCAAAGTCCTCTTCTGCTCTGCAACAGCACAGAAAGACACAGCAATCTGTGGAAGACATGTCCTGTGAAAGGAATGTTATCAGGCAGTGGGATGGTAGAGACCATGCCCAGCTCTGGACTTTCCCTAATTCTCCGCAGTCGCCTAAACTACCACACAGAGGTTTATTAACTCTGTGATAATATCAGCTGTGCACTAGCACCTGGGATTTGGTCTGAGCCACCTCTCCATGACAATCTTGCTCCTCTCCAGGTAGCAAAATGTACAAACAAGGTATATAGTAAATTTAGGTTATGCAGGAGCACATAGGCTGCCCTGAAAATCACTTAACTTTTTCCTTACAGGATTTTTTTGACAAAAATCTTTAACAGTTGCACGTGTGGAATTCTCCTCTTGAGCAAGAGAAGAAAACAGAGGTTTAGCCCTTTACTACAGCACTGATCAAGGAGATTTAGGTCAAGATCCTGGGGTCTGTCAAATTAGTTCTGATACAGAACGTCTTGTGTTTAGTGTGTGTTTTAGAGCCTGTGTCCATGGGATGCTGCCATGTCCCGTGACAGCTTTACAGTGATGACTTTCTCTCCTGGTATGGACATTGTCACCCTTCCATGGGAGAGTGCTGCTCGCTTCCCAGGGTGGCTTGGAACTGCTGCACAGCAGAGCTGCATTTGCTTGCTGATCTGAGCAAGGGGGTGTTACACCAGCTCTCTGTTCTTCCCACCCTAAGGCTACTCCTGCAGCAATGCAAGTTATTCATCCCTCCTTACTCAAAGCTGTGCCTAAAGGCACAATATGGCCTTTGATTATCCAAGAGAAAAAAAGTGAGCTTTCAAGGGCCACCACTGGCTTCTATTTAATACTATGTAATTTCTAGATTCTGTTTACTTCTAGCTTTTAACACTCATTTATTTTCCTTTAGGTTTCATCAGTTGTTTTTTATTTTTCTTTCTTTTTTTCTTTTTTTTTCTTTTTTTTTATTTCAGCTGTTGTTTGTAACTGTTAATGGCAATATCGATTTGTGTCGTAATCTGGCCAGTATCTAAAATTTTAATTAATATATGTGAGTTTTAAATGTCTGTTTCAGCACAAAAGCCATGAGAGGACCATTTACATCACAGCTAAAGGTGCAGGCTTTTTAAAATATTGTCATCAGCTTTCTGTTTACTTTCTCTTGCCTTTTTCCTTTTCTTCCTTTCAGGCTGTTTTATCCTGTCCAGTCATATGAGCTACAGATGCTAGGAGTTTTTACCCATTCATTCCCCAAAGCTGAAAGATTTGCTCTAAACATGGAAAACCTGTGGGCTCCCAGGCCACATCAGCCTTGGGGGAACCTCAAAGAGAGAGGAAATTTTGGTCTCTGAGGTCACAAATTAATCTCTGCAGCAACGCGGCAGGGAGGAGAGAGGACTCTAGGAAAGAGATGCTGTGCCTGTTACCTTCAGCTGCGGCAGGAGGAGGGCGTGTGTCTGTTCCCCTCCCCTGACCACAAAGGATTTATTTAAAATGCATGCCAGAAGGAGGATTAGAGCAGGGCCTTCCCTCCTTTCCTTTGTTCAGGAGGAGGAAGGGAGCATAGCCCTTGGCTACTGGAGTCTGAGCTCTCCTTCTACTCACAGCCTACTTCTCTCTGCCTTTCTCTCTTCGCCATCGCTTTTGAAAAGGATTGCTTGATATTCCAAGAATGACATTATGCTTTACAGGAGTATCAGTGTCCAGCCTGTTCCATAAATTGTGCTCTGCTTATGCAGACTGTGCCTACAAAACTATCTGGGTCAGGCATGCACAGCAGCCTGCCTTTCCTTTAATGTTTTACCACAGACAGTGCCTCCCATGATCCTTTTTCCAGATGGTCCCTAATCCTTGAACATATCCAAAATCCTTCAGCTATGATTTATTGATCTCTTCAACAACAGATATTTTTCTTTAGTATACACAGTACATACTGTGCTTTCTGTTTCTACAGCACTTTGCAGTATATCCCAGAAGCATTTCAGAATCTTCATTCTTTTCCATTGTATTTCAGCTTTCACACCTAAGGCAACAGCTGAACACCAGTGAGCCAAGCCAAGGGCGTATCGGCCTGACCTGTGGTAACTGATACACACCTTTCCTTCCAAGAAGCAATTCATTCATGCAGATGTTTTCTCCAGCTGTTTCTGGAATAATCACAGATTTATTGAGGGAAAAATCTAAACAACAGCAATGTTCTCTCTCTCCCCCATCGTAATTAGTTTCTGCTGATGAAACCTGAGCTTCCCAATCACCATTTTTCTCCCCATCCCTCGGGGATTTTTACCCCAGTGCAGCACATCTACAACCCGAGCGCTCCCAATCCCTCCATTACCAGGTATGTGAAGAGTGGTCTCCATGCATCAGCAGGGGTTTGAGCTGCCTCTGGAGTGTGTGGATCTGCTTCCTGTGGCTCCAGCTGCCCTTGGGAACCAGCACAGACCTGAACATGCCTTTGTGAGTGCTCTCCTCCGAGCTCCTGGGGCCCCAGTGGAGGTAGCAACCTATTAACAGGAGGATGAGTAATAAAGCAAGTACTACTGAGGCAGTTGGTACTCTCAGGACTGGGTTTGGGTAGAACATGGCCAGTAGACAACAGAAAGCTTTTCCAGCCATCCTACTCAATACTTCGGACTCAATACTTTGGATGACTAAACTTCCTATTAAAAAGAAAATAAGCCCTATCAATAGGTAAACTTGCTCTTATTTTCTCTGCGGTTAGGATTGAGCCCCTGAGCATTTACAACTACTCAGCATTCCGGCTGCAAAGTGTATTTTGTTGCTATTTGTGTGGTATCCAATATCCTGTCTTTTGTGTTCTCACCTCCTTCCCCTTTCTTTCCAAGATGCCAAATAACATACTCTCCTAACAAGCGTATAATTATTTAGTTATTGCACTGTTTTATGATTGCATTGTTGGTAATTGCTCAATATTGCAAGTGATTTATTAGTAATTGCAGAATCTTTCAGATAGGTCTTCAGAAGGAGAACAAATAGCACCTTGCATCAATAGACATCAAAGTCTCCAGAAGGGATTTTTCTTTAATGATCTTTTCTTAAACTATCTTTTCTACTGCCCTGAGGCCAAATTTTCTTTCTCTCTTTACACAATAACTCGAAGTTTCACTCCTGCCCTGCAGTGGAAAAGTACATTGCATCAGTCTTTGAATAGGATTTTATTCTGTAGTCTAGCTATTACTGACTTGTAGTTTCGTCTGCATCTAATGGGATTTTGCTGTGGTGATGTATATTCAGACTATGTAACTCCTCAGCCGCTCAAACTCTTCTTGGAGCTTTCTGACAATAATTAATCTGCAAGTGGTTTTCGGGTATTCCTGCCATTTAGGCCTTCCCACATTGACTTCAGTTGGGATTCACAGGTGGAATAGCTGAGAATTCAACTTTTCTCTCATTACTGTCTGCCTTCTGGTTACAGCTTGTCAGCTTTTGTGTAAAGCTCTCCATCATTTTAGCACACTCTTTCTCCTACGGGATTTCTCAGCTTTCTACCAGCTATATAGCAAGAAACTCAGGCCACCTAAACTTGTTTTTGTGGCAAACAGGAGGAGATTTTCCAGCTCCTCTCAGGGTGCCTGGAGCTGTGCCCCTAGTTGTCCTCTGCCTCCCACTTACTGCTGCAGCTTCTCCTGCCACTGGTGCTCACTGGGAGCCTGGCCCTGGCTGCACCCTGCGAGCACAGAGGCAGCAGACAAGACAAACTCTCTCCTCAACAGTGCACACGCAGCCTCTCCTGGGTTATATCCATCTTAACTCCTCCTCTCTGCTGCCCCAAGCCTTTCAGGATGAGCTGGCAGCTAGTGAAGGCTAGGCTGAAGAAGGCATCCAAATCAGCCTCACCCTGGACCAGCCATTTCCATGCTTTATGGAAGGTGTGAGGAGTGGAGGGACCCCATCACCAGGGGTTACACTGTGCTCACTGCCGTGCACAAGCTTGACTTAAACCTGCAACCCAGGCTCCTGGCAATGCCAAGAAAGTTATTTTTGAGCTGGACAGAAGAAATGAACCCTTCACAGATGGCTGTGCAGCAGTACTGTGTATTTCCTGATTAGCCAGTGTGGGTGGCTTCAGAAAAGCAGGTAAGCATGGGGATGGACGAAAGATAAATAAATAAACAGGTGCAGCACATAAATACCTCTTTCTCCCATCAACAAACTGATCTTTCCTGTGCTAGGGAAGAAAATAATTTCCTCTTGAATTCACTAGCTTCGAACGGAAACCATGTTTGTCATGGACTCTTCCAAAGCTTCTTTGCAGACACTGCCGACTCACCCCGTGTCTCCTGGGGACAAAGCTGCCCCGAGTCAGCTTCTGCAAGGCCTGAGGCAGCCTGCCTGGGCTGCACGTAACAGAGGAGGCAGTGGACCAAAGCCAGATGCCTGTGAAGAGAGGTACCAAGAGGGAAAAGAAACCAGAGCAACAGTCCTCCTCCACCAAGCAAACCTACTGTCCATTTTATTAAATTTTACATCTAGGGAAAACGAGATTCTACTTTTGCTATCATTTAATAGGATGAAAAAGAGGAATCTGAAATTTGGGGGTAAAGTGCAAGTAAGGTTCTTGTTAGCGACATGCAAAGCCAAAGGGTTTTTTTAAGAAAATAAAATAAGATTGTACCTGTATTGACAATGTCAAGTATTTACCAAGTGCTGGATCTGTCTACAAAATAGCAAAACAACTCCTGTGCTACTATTCACTACAAAGCTAACGCTGGAAGCCATAACATTGATATTTAAAGTAAGACACACTGTTTAATGAAAAATAATGTTTTTCAGCTACAATTCTTTTTCCCCAATATGTTTAGACACATTGCTGAGATCAATAAGGACCCAAATTAAAATCTTATACATGATTTAGATTCATCATATTTAAGCAGTAATTAAGGAGATGGCAATTTAAGCAAATATTGTTTAGCTTTATCCATTAACATCATGCTCCTTGGTTTCTCTTCTTTAATCTCACATGGAAGAGGCCTGATTTTCAGGAACTTCAAAGCTTTGGGAAGCACCAATGCATATCTGCCACTTCCCCAGAGTGGGGGTTGGTTTTATCTGAGGCCTGACATTTGGTTTTACCCGAGGCTTGAAAATCTTGGTGATTTCTCCTGTGATGAGAACATTGCCCTGAAAAAACTCTGCATTTAAACTCTACACACACCATCCTCTGTGCACATATTGAAAAACTCAGAGGGTAAGTTTTCATGCTGGCACTAAGAACAGCTTCTCACCCTTCCAGAACGCATACTAAATGGATGGCAAAATGCTCTTTTTGCCCTCTGCTAGGCTTTGGGAATGAAATACACCCACTAATTCCATAAGGAAAAAAGCAAACAAACAAACACAGGCTGATTTATTTTCCTTGCTGTTTCAACAACTCATTTGTATTTTTAAAAATAGATTATGATCTGGTCATACTAATTTTGTTTGTATTCGGATTCATCATTAAATAACTTTGAATGCTGAATAATCATTAATAATACTATGAAATAACATCGGTGTTTTTAGATTATTTTCAATTAATGCAACAAAGCGTGGAAAGTCTTTTTTTTTTTTTTTTTACTGTAACTGGCCCATGGAGTCTTTTGCTCCTTCTTCATGTTTTCTATAGCATGGATTTTTCATTATAACCTTAGCAGTCAGTTTTTTCATCTGTTTCTACAGTTTCCCACAGCAAGTTACAATTTTGGCCCCGAAGTTTATTTTATGGTCACATGAAAGTCTGTTCCTGCAAAGTCTGGGTGCTCCCAGAAGTCTTGGTGCTCACCAAAATGTTTTTACAAGCTGCTGTAGAACCTAAGAGCAATTTGGGGTGATGCTTTGATGCAGTTGTGCAGCGGCTCCAAGGGAAGGCATCCCAGCACTGGGACGTGCCAAGAGCTGCCCCAGTCTTTGCCGTGCACTGCTGCTACTCAGCTCCTCTGCACCCCGGCTTTGAATCAAAGCTGCCTCCTCGGCAGCAGAATCCCCTCCTTAGCACTCTGCTCCTCAGTTGGTTTTCCCGGTCAGGAAGGCACAGAGTATGAGACGGGCTCTGGGACAGGGCAGGCCAGATGTGAGGCGCTGCTGCCCGCACCGTCCAGATGTGCAGCAGGCGGGGGCACAGAGGTTTCACCCCAGGTGGAAGGTGGGCACCGTGCCTGGCTGCCAACAGCCTCTGCTGTGTCCTCAGCTCAGCTGAATCCACGCAGCGTCCTCCCAGCTCCCAGCCTGCCTCGGCGAGGCTGGTAATTAGAAACATCTTTTTTGCTTCAAAACTCAGTCCTGCGGGGTGGAAACCACTGGCAGAGACAAACAGAGGCAGACCCTCTGTTGCCATTTCGAGAGTCAGGTACACCCTCCAGCCAAGAACGAGCTTCTCCGGCAGCCTCCAGCCAGCTGCAGGGCTCAGGTAGTGATTTGCATTCCTGCGAGTGCAGCAAGGACAGGAGTTAAGGCACAGAGACACGACCGAGGCTTTCTGCATTCTCCCCCACAGGACTTGAAGGAGGCTGAACTTGGTTTTGTTTGAACTTTTTCAAGCTGACAGCGAGAGATCAGCTTTGGAAAGCCCCAAAGCGTGGAAAATTCCAGCTCTGTTGTTTGCAGTTTTATTCAAGTTCAGGCTATTTGGGAGCTCTGGATTCTTTTTTTTTTTTCGCTAAAAATTTTGCAACTTCAGTTACAACAGCTGTTACCAGGCAACCGACATAAATGGGAACACTTCGAGCCAATGAAACAGACAGTTTATTCGAGTTGCTTGGTGCCCAAATACCATAATCATGAGAACAGCATTAAATAGATAAATAAAACAGTACAGGAGACGGGAGAGACAAAAAGTCAGCGTGAGGAATGAGTAAAAAAAAAAAGCAAACCTGACTGCAAGGGGGATAAAAGGTAGGAACCCGCAAGCTTGTGTGTAGCACAACAGGAATAGGAAGGGCAAGGACACCTGGAAAATAGCAAAAATCCTGGTCAAGGAATGACAGCCTGAGGAAACTGCTAAGCCAAGCCATGCACGACACCTCCCTTGTCCCAGCTTTACTCTGCTTTTCCACTGATTATCAGAGACAGCAGCACCACAAACGTGTCCAGCTCTGCTGCGAGAAAAGCCATCTTGAGCACAGGACACGGGCAATGGATATTAGAGCTGGAGCCTGGCCCTGCTGTCACAACCCCTGTGGCACATATTGCCCGTGACCTGATGATGGAGCAGCAGCAGCAGTGAAGAGCCTCTCTCCCAGCCGCGTTCCCCAGCGTTGGGAACTCACTGCCTGATGGTTTTGTGATGGGAGAAATGCTTGGGGTTGCAGCTGTGGGACAGACATATCAGAGACAGATTTAGTATTTAGTATCAGGCAATTCAGTATTTGTGGACACGGTTACTTGAGCAGCTTGTTATGCTTTGGATGCCCACGCTTTGGAGTGCGGGGAGGCTTTAGAGAGCTCGGGAGGAGTTCAGCAGTACAAAACCCACGTCGCTGTCAGAGACCAGCTAAAGTCACTCCACTGAAGAGGCAGGACCATGGTGATCTGGCAAAGACAGGAGAGACAGCTCTCTGTTTGGATTGGATGAAAGGATGACAGGATCCAGCGGGCAGGAGCATCATACCATACCGCGTTACCCATGAAATGCCAATAAGATATAATAATGATTTCTCCATTAAACTTCAGCTCTCCTAATGGAATACATTACAGTAAAGTCAGTTTTGCGTAAGAAAGCCGTAGGTGTTGTATTAGGAGGTTTCTCACGCGGTGCCTCACCGTGGGGAGTTCACTTCAGAGGCTGATGACATTATTTAATTATGCCAGTGTGTCACTGTTCCCTGAGTTACCTGAACAGGGTATTAATGTTCTGCCTCCCTGCACAGGATGCTGTGCATGGGAAATGGCACAGTTCAGGGTACAAGGGCAACTGCAAACAAATATTTTTAGCAGCGCTGTGTAGGAAAATGGTGTTAATGAGCAGTGATTAAGCACACAGACTGACAGAATATAATGATTAGAGATTTAGAAGCACACATAAAAAGAACAAAAAGCAACATTTTATATTTTGGATGCCTCAAAACAGGAACAATAACTTCTCTGTGGTATTTTTTTCAGGTTTTTAATGTCTGCTACAACAAGTGAAACACGCCATGGAGATGTTTACATTTTTCTAATTTATTTGACAATTTTACAGGGAACTAAAAATCTTAGTCATTAAGATTTTTTGACATAATCTATATCAGCCAGATCATTGATGGTCCTTAGAATAATTTTATTAAATTTTGGATTGACTCACATGGATTCGAAATAGGATCTTTTTAATAATTTTAAAAAATTTACTTAAAGATTTTAAATCAGGTTACTCTCTTTTTATAAAGAACTTCCAGATTAATGGCTGGAAGCCTTAATAGACTTCTTGTCACTTTTCCTCATAAAATGCTCTGTTCTCAAGAGATCCTTGGGAAGAAGGGCTCAACCACAAAGCTGTCCTGACATGTATGAATCTTTCAGAACATCTCCGAAAGAAAGGTGCTACTACCAATTTGGTATTTTTATTGAAGATACCACAGAAAATTGTGCCAGAAAAGTAGTGCGGGTCAGCACTGTGCAGTCTCAAGAGCTGTAATCTCATTGTTAGGTCTTGAGGGGAAATTTCTATTCATACATGTCCACTTCCATAGCAGGGAGTTCAGTCCTGTAATCATCTGCGCTCCCTTTGGATCCATGATATCATTTGGAACCATGTCTTCTTTTATTACTCCTTGCATTTCTGGCACAGGCAAAAGCTTGTGAAGCCACAGGGATAGCTTTGGAAAGGAAGTATTATTTTGTGATTGATGGTGTGTAGCATTCCTGATCCAATGGGCATACTTGAGATATTGTCAGGCTACTTTCTTTCCTAGACTTGGTTTTACAGTTCTAATCTCACAGCTAATGCAAACTTCTCCCCTGTTGGCTGACTGGTTCAACTTCAGCTAAAACTGTGACTGGGCAAAACTGAATCTCGTGATATTTAATACCATGCTTGGAGTCCAGCAGATGGAGGCAACTTACACGTAAACATTTCAGTTTTTCTTAAAATAACAAGCAAGACAGACCTGTGTTTATTTGGGCCAGAGACTTTGTAGTCATATGTTTTCACTGAGCTGTAAAGAATCCAGAATGAACTTTTTTTTTTTTTTAAATTTGAATTTTGGGACATTTTCCAATTGGAATCATCTTGCTCAGTTTTAGACTTGTCACATTCTTTTACTTGGCTGGAGGCTTTCTGGCTTGCTTACTTGTTTGTTTGTTTGTTTGTTTAACTTCTGCATTTGCTTCAAAAGGATCATCATTTCAAGCAAGTCAGATAAAATCATGAGTTACTATAGTCAGTGGTGATGTATAAATAAACCAATCTATTTATGCATGCCTAGATGACAGCTAAGGTCTTTGCTGTGGAACAGCATAACAGAACACCACCGGCAGCAGTGCATTTGCATCTGCCTCCCCCTCTGCTTGGAATCAGCCTGTGCCAAGCCTTCTCACTCTTCTTCTGCTTTGGTCCTAGAGCATAAGTCAAAGAGAGTCACTTCCCTTTCTCTGTAGCGTAATTAAAGTTTAGTTTGTCAGAAATGAAGTCAAACCTGTCACCCCCTTTGCACCAACCCTGTGCAGTTCCTGGAAGGGCTGCATCTACACAGGACATCATTCCTGTGGGCAAGGAACCTTTCATCTCTGCTCCCCTGGCCTTGCTCAGCTCTCCTGCCTCAGCTGGGACCAATCTTCCCACAGGCTTTGCCCAAGCCAAGTTTTCTTCAGCTGCAGCAAGGACATCAGAAACTGCTCTGCTGTTACAAAATTCAGCAGCTTTGGCTTTTGAGGCCCCTTGACTTTCAAGCTAATTATTGCAAATCCATTTCCCCTGCATGGCATGGTGCAATTTAAAGGGAAGAGAAGCAGAGCGCTGCCTCGCTGCCTCCGTGCTGTGTGTGGGATCTCAGTCCACGGCCTCTGGCAGAGCAGGGCCACTGTGCCGTGCTGTGACCCCGCTGTGGCCCCCACCTTGCCAGATGAACCACATTTGCACTTCTTGTTTTCCTGTGTGTTTGCATACAAATGAGAGTAGAGCACCTAAACCTGAGCCCAGCACAATTAGCATTTATACAAATGCAGCGTGTCTCTCTGCTCCTGTCTGTGGGCTGTGCTTCCAGGCTCTGGCAGAGCCCACAAAGGAAGTAGTGAAAAAGATTAAAAAGATTACTCATGTGCCCATTTCTACAGATGTGGGAACAGAATTCGTATGCCCCAAGGTCACACTGAAACTTCTGAGGAAGTGCTAGGAATGCAGCTCATACCCAGCTGATATCCACAGCTTAGCCAAAAGCAGAATTTTATTCGGGGCATGGTTTTCTGCATTTTGGAGAGCACCATGCAAGCACAGTGACCCTTTCCCAAATTCAGGCTTGGTTCTGCACCCTCTTCACTGTGACACACACCACTTTGAAAGGCTGACGGTCCTTGTCCCCCATTTCCCCAAAGATTAGAATGTCATCACTTGTGGTTAAGAGCTTCAGGGACATGTTGAATAACTTTTCTGATTTTGTCTTTACATTTTTTCCAACCTTAGCATATTCCAAGCATTCATCTTCTGTGCTGTCCGGAGGCAATGTGATAGAAAATGCTTTGTCAGCTTAGGTTGTGGCAAAAATGCCAGGCATGACTTAAAAAAAAAAAAAATTAAAAGGAATCACTCTCTTTAAGAGCCTTATTTGCCATATATGCTTGATGTACCTGTTAGTTCAGCCACAGCACTTGCAGCCTTTACAGACATCTATCAGAAGTCATTCATTCTTAGTAAAACAGTAAAGGGTAAATTGACAAAGACAGACACATGAAGCAGTTTCCAAAGACCCCTCAATACACAGAGGTTACCTTTCACAAGCAGGGAGCACTCCAAAGGGATGGCCTCAATGCCTCTGGAATTCAGACCCTCCTCTGCTGCTGAAAACCCAATCTGGGCTCAAGCAGGCACCAGTCTGCAGAGCACCTCTAAGAACAGTGCTGGGCTGAGGATGGCTGGAGTGCCAGAGACCACCCCACAGAGCAAAAGCAGGGGATGAAATGGTGTCATTACCTGCAGCCACCCTGCATCTCAGCTTCTGTCTTAGCGTGGGGTGGCAGCACCAGAGTAACAGGCAACCAAAACATTTCCCAGCTTCTGTTCCTGGACAATAGGCTCTTACAGGAGGACAGAAAGTGGGGACTTGTTAAATTACCCCAGTGAAAATGCCAGGCCTCAGCAGGAGTGACCCAAATGTGCATCTTGCTCCTACTGTGTTTAGTGGTTCATATGTCAACATAGATATTGACAGTTCCTAAATCCTTCACGCTGGGGACAGCAAACATGAGGCATATGCTCAACCAAGCAGAAAGAAGCAATCCTGAAGATTAACAGCCAAATCTGACACTCCTTCAATGGCCATACTCTATCAAAACTCCTATCAAAATCAATACAGATTTTAAATGGGGACTCAATCATACTACTGCTCAGAGTAAGGGGGCAGCTCGTTATCAGAGTCCTGGAGCAGAGCAGAGCTGCTCTAAAAGTCCTGGCAGCAGTTGCTAGAGGTGTGAAGTTCCTGCATGTCAAAATCTTGTGCATGCACACTCAGCCCTGCACTGGCCTCCCTCTATTAGAGCACAGGCTCAGTATCACAAGCCTGTGTGCTTTAAGGTTTGTCCTAAGGAGCAGAGTGCAGGAGCCACCATCCCTTTTGGCTGTCTTGGATATAAGATAGCAAGACTGTTTGAAATAGCTGTGCCAGTTGTCCGTGCTCACAAACAAAAATAGGGTGTGTGGAAATGCTTGGGTGTAGCTTTTCCCACTGTGCTGCTACCCATAGTGCAGAAAAGTGGTGATCAAGGCTGGTGGGGCTTTGTGCTTCCTAGTGCATCCCTGTGACCTCGTTGCAATGAAGGAAATTCAGGATCAAGGCCCTGTTCCATTCCCTGTGCTTCACAGGTTATTTGCCACGTTTCCTCAGGTGAGATGGATTTTCTCTGAAAGGCATGTAGCAAAATGATCTATTCAGAGGTTGTGTTACTGCACGGCGAACAGGGGTCACCTTTGCAGACACTGATTGCCACAGAAACCATCACAAAACCAGTATTTCAGTGGAAGCAGAAGGAACTCATTGCAGAAAAAGTCCAGGAGGATCAGTGCAGTCAGCTCAGAAGATCCTGGGAGAGCAGCTGCACCTAGTGAGGAGAGGAAAGCTGCAGTTCTTCTCCGGAGATACACATCAGAATCTCACATTCCCACTCCTCTAACACCTGGGTAAGAAACTGTTAATTTAATATCTGAAGTTTTGGGTTAGAATAATATCATCCACTGGAGAATATCTGGCTTGGGATATAATCCCTGTGATTGAAATGCAATTGCAGGGAACAATTTCCAATAAGAAAATTATTTGTGCAATTTTGCAAGTGTCACATTCAAACCTGAAGTAATCCAGGCACTGTCAGATGTTAAGCCAAATTCAGGGGTGTTTTTACTTAAACTTTGACTCTGAGCTCCTCCTGGAAAGAAAATATAGACAGAAAGTCAACCATCTGCTTATGTGCACAGGTAGCTTTGAAAGTGAAATCATGAGAAAAAGGTAGACAGTAAAGAGAGAAAATGTCAGAGAAGTGAGTAGCACAAGCAAGAGTGACACCCACATCCTGAGAATGCATCTGTTTCCTCTCATGTGCAGAGTGCACACTCTTCTAGGCGGATCACACTTCCCTGCTTTTATATGCTTTAATGTTTAGCAACTGACTGACCCCACTGGCATCTCTGCCAACAATTACAAATCCCTCCTTCCCTGCTAGGGACTTTGCATGTCTAGGACACCTGCTAGTCCCAAGATTAAGGTAGAATCACTGGGCAAGTATCAGCTGTGATATAACTTTTCTTTCGTGTTTAATGTCCCTGAAACCACCGTGCAGGCTTTGCTTCAACAAAACAGTGAAAGCATAGGCATTCAGCATGTATAATTTAGACACTGAGGTTTTGGCCTCCAGGGCCTTGCTTAGCTGATGATAATCCACTTGACAGGGTGATTTTTTTCCCTAAATGATTCAGCATATCACATCCCTTTTGTCCTGCTTATTCGAGGAGAAAATACCTAACTGAAACGAATAGCTTGTGGGGTGAGCCCAGAATGCCTGGCTTTGGTTCCTTCACAGGGACAGGCCCCTTGCACAGAGCATCCAGCCCTGCAGAAAGGCTGCAACCAGCCGTGCTTACTCTACCTGATGGGGCTTTGACCATGCCCTGCCTTTCTTTCAGGGCTGAAACTGACCCTGTGGCCAATTGCAGCATTGCTGCCCTCTGCCCTGGTGAGTAAGGGTTGAGAGGTGCCCACCCCAGGCTGTCTACAGTGATTCTACACGTCCATGCACTGGAATGCAGCTGGAGCCACCTGGCAAAACCTGGTGGCTTTCAAGGCAGACAGTGTGGGGCAGCCCGTGAGCAGCTGGGGTGGTTCTATTGCCTGCTGTTCAACTGTGTCTAGAGAAGAGGGAACAAAGGGCTGGCTCCAGGGCAGCAGGTGAGCTGCTCACATTGTCCAAATTCTGCCCAGGAGCCTTGGATTTGTCCCTCCTATGCTGGTGCATTTCTCACAGTGAGCCCTGCCTTACTTTCCTCTGCCTTAGCGTTCACGCAGATTGTAAAACTAACATTTCAAGAAAAAGAAAAACAAAACCCTTTTCTCTGTTTCTGTCCTCTCCCAAAAGACGGATGCAGAATTACTGAGCGGGTTTAAGTGTAGAGATGTGTGCCTGTGAGCAGGCTCATCCAGCACTAAGCAACTCGTCCATTTTGAAGCCTGAGGCCCCTGGGAACCCAACTTGGCTTTCTATTTTTGCAAGCACTGCTTTCTAGGCTGCGTTTAATAATTTCTGTTAGATGTATCTCCACAGATGACCCAGATTCATTTGAAAAGCCTCTTTGTTTTAGATTGTTATGCACATATTTAAAGACGGGCTTAACGGCTTTCTCAGATCAGGGCCACATCAAAGAGTTTTGTTCCAGAAGAAGTAATGATTGCCTGCATTTGAAGTAGCTGTGCACATCACATGAAGCTTGTCAACAAGGTGCAAATTCATCTAGGGATTCTCTTGGTTGCTTCTTTGCCACTTAAAACGTACCTCTGACGTAACAGGCGCTTTTTATTAAAAAAAAAAAAGGAAAAATCCTTAGAGCAAGCATGAAACTTTGATGGCTTCAGCCTCTCTCATGTGATTTGTCAGATGAAGGGACTGCATAGCATCCTCCTTGCATGGCAGCTTGCTCCTCACAGCCACGGAGTTCCCAGCTTTGTCACGTTTCCTACAGTTTTAGATGACTGTGCCAGACTGAAGTGTCAACTACAAGAACTGGAGGAGGGATAGCTGTGTGCTGTTGCCTTACTATAAATGTAAAGTTGAATCTGGATATTTTACATGCAGTTTACCTTTTGAAATAGATGGTTCTTCCTCTTATACTCCTTCTGACTCTTTTTCACCTTTCTATGGTGGACTTGTTACACAGTGATACTGCCATGCTCCAAAATCTTTTCCCTCATGTGATCGTTCACTTTTTTACCTGGCCTTATGCCACTTCTTAACTGTTTCAAGGGGTGGGTAGGAGACTTAACACATTCTTTAAAACAGTACATGTGAAATCTCAACAGCTGATATTCATGCCAAAATACTGCTCTACCCATTGCTCATCTTTAAGATAGCTCCCAGACATGCACTGGTGTGACAATTGGCTGCAGGGTGTGTTTTGGCAACAAGGGTGATCTGCTAGTCAAGTTGGAAAAGGGGCAGCCCAGTATCAGAAGAGAGGGTCTTCCCAGCTCTGCTAATGAATCCTAACGGAGCTGAAAGTGTAACTTCACCTTCACAAAATCAGCATAAAGAGTGCCACCAAAAATACCTGATGAGAGAAGAGAGGGGGAAATAAGAACGAGGAAAAGACGCAGTTTTGGTCTTCCTTTTACAAAGGGATGCCAATGATGCAGAATGCAAAATGTATTCTGATCTTTGCCAGAAAAGACACCACAAGCTCTGCATCCCAAGGAAGGAACCGTCATTGGAGAAGATAATTTTTTGGCATAGTCCTTTTCACAGGGATATCTTTATTTATAAAATATTCTCTGGGGCAAGCCTCAGGCATGAGATCTAACCAAGAGCCTGTGGAATCATCCTCCACATGAAACACTTCAGCAGTCCCAAGTATAAAGTACAACTGCAATCCCATGAGAAGGGACTGAGTTCATATTCCAAGTACTTATAGCCTAGTTAGAAAACCCACCTAAAAGAGGTTCCTGCTTGAAATTTTGCAGTTCTTAGAAGGATTTGAACCAGACTCTTGACATTCAGGGCAGGGTTCTTAGGCACTGAGCTACTGAACAAGAGGAGAATAACAACATCATTGCATCCTCAAGCAGTTTTCTGAATCCCAGGCTTTGTCTCCTCTTTTTACAGATTCTGTTTTTTTTAAATTGAACTAATAAAAATTTTGGGAAAGGGAAAAGAAATAATTTTGTTAGGCAGGACAATAAGTCTAGTCTAAACCTATTACAAAAATTGGATGCCATCATTTTTTGAAAAATCAATTATTCATATGGCCCTAGTCATGAAGACATTTTCTAAACTCAACATTTTCTACAGTTACAGAGTTCCAATACATTTGCAGGTGCAAATTTAGCTGTCTAAATCAGCATCCTGATTCTTTGCCATGGCTACAGAGCTGCTGAGAATGTTGTAACTTCTTTGGCAAATTGTATTAGATCTGGGCACTAAAATATCTAAATGCAAGGATATAACTAAGTCTGAAAATACTAGCAGGAATAAGCACTGCATTTGTGTGTTCCTTTGTACATTTATTAAAAACAAAGCGGTTTTTTCCATGCACATCTTTTGGCTAACTTGGAATATTCCCCAGTTAGAGCCTGGGGGTGATGTGCAGAGAGGGAGGAATGATTGTGTTGTAGCTGTCCTTGTAGCTGGGTTCAAAACCACAATCACACTTATCGATGCCAAAAGCTTACAAAAGACATTCGAGATTGTAACAATTCACTGCGAAATTGGAAACACATTCGGCTGCACCCCACAACGGGATAATCAAATAAAAACTTGAAATGTGAAAGCACTGGAAAATGTGATTCAAAGCTTCTTGCTATCCACTCGACCTACCTACCCTAAAATATTTAACACAGGCAAAACGGAGAATAACTGATTTACTTTGTTTTACCTGTGGGAAAGTATTAAACTGAAGACTGTAAAATAAGTCTGTGAAGTTATTCCTAAATAAACTGTGGCACTGTACTGAAATGAGCTGCCTGAGCATGGAGTTAGATTAATTTATTGTAGAATAACACAGAGTAATTTTTAAAATGATTTGCTCAAAAATGTTGCCATCAGGTAATAGTTTATACTAATCTATGGGTTTGTGATAATTTAATAACATTACTGCTATTTCTTTTTTAAAGAGGGTGTAGATAAAACAAAATGGCTTTATTTTGTTAAATCATAGTTATTTTTCTGTAATTTACATGTGTCTTCTCATTCTACAAAGGTAATTTGATTTAATAACATTTTCAAATAGTAACATAAAAATTGGGATCTATTCCTGATAGCAAAACCTGACACACTAGTAAGTTTCTTTTCACCTAAAGGCATTTTTTCCTCAGTTTTAATAGCACAAGAAAGAATGACTACATAGCTATGAAGCAAGGAAGGAAACCTTACTGTACATATAAAAAACAAAGGGTATTTTAAGGAAAAAATAGTTAAAAATAAATTCTTATACTGTTTTCTCCCATTTCACAAAATATGGCCTTAGCTGGACTATGAAATAAAATAAAGATTAATCTTATTTTTATTATTATACAAGCTTCCATCTCAGGAACTCATGAGGAAGTTCAGCAGTGACACAAAATCTTTGTGGCATTGCTAAATATTACTGTCCCCGAGAGACAAAGGGTCACCTTGAGAACCAACCTGGGGCAAAGCATCTCTCCCGTATTGAAATGGCCACAGAACGTCAGCAGAGCATCCCCAGATGGCTTGGGTTGGAAGGGGTCTTAAAGATCACCCAGTTCCACTCCCCTGCCATGAGCACGGGCGCCTTTCACTAGGCCAGGACGCTCAGAGCCTCAGCCAAGCTGGCCTTGAGCACCTCTAGGGATGGGGCATCCACAGCTTCTCTGGGCAACCTGTGCCACTACCCATATAGGGAAGAATTTCTTCCTTATATCTAATCTAAATATCTTTAAATTTAAAACCCTTGTCCTATCACTTCATGCCCTGGCAAAAAAAAAAAAAGTCCTTCTGACTGTCCCCTCACACCCTTCAGGCTCTAGAAGGTGCTGTAAGGTGTCCTCAGAGCCTTCTCCAAGCTAAACAACCGCAACTCTCTTGGCATGTCTTGACAGAAACGGTGCTCCTGCTGGGAAGAATTTCTTCCTTATATGCTCTGGACCTGCTCCAACAGGTCCCTGTCCTCTTCTTGGAGGCCCGAGGACTGGATGCACTACTCCAAGTTAGGTTATTTTTGAAGCAGTTTTGTTTAAGCTCTTAACCTTTTAACTGTAATCTTTTTATTTTTCTAAAAAATTTAAAGATATTTACTGATCACTTCTTTCCAGTCATCTTAAAAAAAACTCCAGTTCCAGGTATGGATATGGGCAGATCCAGGGTTAGGGCAGATTCCTTTTTCCCCTGTATCCTGTGGCACCTGCTCACTTTCAAGGCCAGTCCCATCTGTGTGGACCCAAGGGCAGGGGAGAGAAGCTCTGCACTGGGGCGTGCAGCTTTAGAGGAAACCCCCACAGATGGATAAACAGAGTGGGTGGGTGGGTGGGTGGGTGAGGCAAATTGAGGGCAACCACTCAGGGCATGGCAAATCCTTTGTAGACACACTGTTCCAGTATTTCACGCATCACTGGGCTCACAGAAGGGCTGCTTTCCTCAATAGCCACGGAAATTTTGCTTCAGAGACCACTGGAGCTAATTCACAGCTCTGTTTTATTTTCAGTGCTCTAAAAAGAAACCGTCGATAGCCATACACTGTAAGGCCAAAAAGATTTCAACAAATACCTTACCAGATCTCCCACACAATCAAAAAATTCCTGCTGTGGGTACCATCCCCCAGCAATACATGAACTGTGCAACTTTCATAACAAGAGCTATATAGTGCTTATTTTCTTTCAAGAGAGCCTTAGAGGCAGACAGATTATGGATGTAGGCCTCCGAAATCTCTATGAGGTCGTTCTTACTTAAGAAAAAAGTAAAGAAAAAAATGCCACTGGGCAGATCAGCACTTTGTCACCGTTCACTATTAAATGAGGCAGGAACAGAAAATACCAAAATTGTCAAATCACTCCTCTCCTAGTCCCAGTCAGATGTTTTATAGCTTCTTTGCACTCTGGCAGCCTTTGTATGGCTTGTTATGCTAATAGCTTTTAATTGAATCCTATCAGTGGCGATGCCAGCGAAGTGCTTACTGCATGCAATCGAGTTACCGTGCTCTGCAGCTCCTTCAGATGGGACCAGATATTGGATCTTTTCCTGTTGCTGCCGCCTGTAAACTTTAGGTTATCCATCAGTGGCAAACCAGATAGGTCTTTAATGTTGTCTGTGTGCAGTCAGAGGTTCCTATTTCCTACTAGCCTCCAAGTGACCCTGTGCCCAGCGGCAGGCAGGCTGCAGCCCACTGCAGAGAGAGCTCTTTCAATCTCATAACACCCAGCCCAGAAAATCCCAAGCTGAAGCGGGTGTTCAGCCAACTGCTTTCTGTCACTGCAGAAACAGGTCAAGTAACACGTTCCTGGGTGTGTTCCTTCATTGCTTTCTCCTCCCTCTGCTTGCAAACACCGTGTGGGCGCAAAATGCCTGATGCAAAAGAAGCCGTTCTGTCTGTGAGACCCTTCACTGACTCACCCACACTGCCTGCACCGCTCAGGCTCACACCTCAGCCTGGGACAGGGCCAAATTCAAACTTCTGGGGTGAGAAAATAGGGAGAGCACAAATCCTGCATGGAGTTGGTTCAGAGCATGGGCCCAAAGTGCCTTTCCAGTAGTTTGAGCTGTGTCCGAGGGAAGGGCTGGGTGTGCTGCAGGCTGTCCAACAGCTGAGACTTGCTTTCCTTGTGGGGCACTGGCAAACTATATATGAATTATTCTGGGTTCACTACTGCAGAACGCGGTCTGACATCCCTCGTACTTGGGTTTGTGTTGCAAACATCACCACCTACATGTAACAAACTAGGAGTTAAAATGTTAAAGTACCAGGAAGTCAGGGCTATTTTCTCAAGACAAGTTCGCATTTTCCTGATTTCAGCTGCAGGCCTTTTTTAGAAAAGCTTGGCTTTCGTTTTCTTGAAACCTCCAAGTGCTGCAGGGCAACACCAAAAAAAAAATTAAAAAAAAAAAAAAATCCCCCAAACCTATAAAAATAATGTACCTAGAGATGGAGGTATGTTTTAAAGCAGATTGAACCGTGAGCAAATAGTGCAAATTAGGAAAAAATAAGAGACTACAGAGTGCTTATGCAGACAAACCAATGTTTTCTTGAGATCTGAAAAAAAATCCGCCTAATAATAAATGACAGCATCCATCTCACAGCAAAGCAATAATTTAAAACTAAATTTACATTGTAATTAGCCTTTCAAAAATGCAAAGAACTTCAATATAGATGTCCATTAATAATCTCACTGCTGTCGGAAAGCTTTTTCCACCCACACATGATACTTAATTAAACTCAGAGCTCCTCATTCATACAAACAGACAGTTATGAAGAACAGGTGGTTCCTAATTCGAAGATAATGGATAAGTGAATCGCAGTAAAACTTCAGAGCCTCAGATTATCTCATTTAATACTTTCATTTAGTACTTTCAAAAATTGTACTTTAAACTCAGCTTTGTTTCTCTTAGAGCTGTGACAAAGCATATCTGTAGCAGTTGATGTTTGTCTTTTAATAAAATGTCACAGATCTCTTTCAGAGCCATTAAAACTGCTTAAAATGAACTCAGAAGTTACAGAACAACCTGTGTTTTTTATGTGACCACCAGACTGTTGTTCACTTACACATGTACACTAGATAAGTGCTCGGACATTGTGAAAGTGCTGAACATTTCTACCTCCTTTCCAGGCTTAAGAAACTTCTATTTCCAAAGACAAACTCTCTAGAGTTGCCTTCTCACACAGCAACAAGCCTAAAAAAAATGTCTTTGAGATGGATCTAAAGAAAAGACTTGAGGACCATTTCCTATCCTTAATAACATTTTCCCACACAGACTGGCCATCTGCAAGAAAAGCTCCAGCTCCATCAAAAACCTCTGTGCTGCAGATGATAAGTGCAGTGATGGGAAGGCTGCAAAGGCCTCTAAGGCTGCTCACAGCTGGAAAGTTCCCTGCTGCTCTGCAGGGAAACATATTGAGAGCATCCTCAAAAGAATCAGTAAAACTTTAGCGGGCTGGTGGGAGAGCTTTGTACTGTCAGAGGAGTAGTGAAGGCAAGAGAGAGGGGTCTGGAGAGAGCAGACGTGGACGATGAACAAAGCAGTCCCTAGGCTCTGTGCTGGGTTAGCAGCAGACCTACACTCAGCTGCTCTGTGGGGACACCCAGGTGGCAATGGTAAAATGGTAAAACCCCACACAGCACACTCAGGACCCTTCCCAGTGTTTCTACGGTGCCCTTTGAGCACGTTGTCACAGTGTTGTGTCAAGGCAAGCAGCAAGCTCAGGCCTCAGGCCATGCAAATGCTGCTGAGCTGGCTCTGGACAGAATCACTAAGGATGCCCCTTAATTAATTAGTATTCAGTCTAATTAATTAACCACATGATGGGTTGTCTGTGGGTTGATAATGTTCATAGGCTGCACAATATTTATGGGGAGTTTTTTGCCTGGCAGTTTCTATCTAGAGAGAGCACTCAAACATGGAGGAATAGGCTCAATTAAAGGGAGTTTTTACTGCCACCCGCAAATTTTGAAGCACTTTATGTGGGGTTTCACTATCCTCAGCTGACAGTGCATGAAATGATGGAAGAAAGCAAGGCAGGGATGAGATATATCTGAGACTCAGGTCTCCAGACACCCTATTTATCTGATAAAAATCACTTCACTTAAGCTGAGACCTTTTAGTTTGTTTCCGTTTGAGAATTATTTGAGAATTTCTGGTGCTGCAACTCTTACAAGGGGGTGACAGTAAAAACTCCTAAAGTCTTCGTATAAGATTTGGAGGTTCCTTTGGAAGGCCACTAAATAGAGGAGAAAGGCTGAGTGAGATAACTCCCAAATATCACCCAGAAAGGCATCACGTTTGGCATTTCAGCTGTGCAAACTGTAATGACTAATTCAAAACAATGAAGCAGTTAAAGAAAGAGACTATGTGCAGTGGAAACAAATGAGTCTTTTATCACCAGTTCTAACAGCTATTTAAAGAGAAAATATAATCACAGTATAATCAATGGAGTGAGTAATATTTAGAGGTTGATGAATGTCTCTCTCTGGAAGAAGGGATATTTTTATGTTTGACTTCTGACAGCTAAGGTAGCTGTAAGATGCAGTCTGAAATAAACAGCTCTTTTATTTTAGGAAGGCAAATGATTCAAATAGTGTAGGCAAAGACACAGTAACTCACACCTCCACTAACATTTTATTCACTAGCCTACTGCTTCTCTTGTTAAACTCTGTTCTACCTCCCACTGCTACTGACACAACTTCTATTTTTCAGTAAAACTTTATTACAGGCTTGCTTTTAAACAAAAAAAAAGGACAAAACGTTAAACCACGGTGTTACAGGTTACTGCCTACCAGCTGTCAGCATGTGTGATGGTGGTTTGAGCAGAAAGGAGTGCCCTGGGTTGCTGCACTGCTTTGCAGGGCTTGGCTAAGTCAGGATCCTTCAGCATGGGCAGGGCCACGCTTGCAGTTCAGCCGCCAGAGAGAAGGTGTCATCGCTCAACGGTGTGCCAGAGCCAGCTCCACTAGAGTGGTTGGCTTTTATGAGATGAGACTCTTCCTTACTCGCATTTATTCAGAGGAATATACAGATAAATAATTTGTCATATTGAATTTGAGGGTGCTCAATCAAACAACTGCATCAATGAGCAAGCGGAGAACACATAAACCATCGAAACCACGCGCACCACACGTGGGTGCAGTATATCTGAGTTAAATGAAAGGTTGCTGGAGGTTTTAAGGCCGGGGGTTATTTTCTTGGTGAAGAAAGAATGTACTCGGAGGTATTTTTCATGGTTATTCTACAAGCCCCTTGAAACATGTACCACCTATTTCATGTCAAGGATATGGAGGCCTTTACCACCAAGGGAGTCCTGTGCCTTGTCCATGGCCTACACTATACTTCTATACCATCCATCTTTCAAAAAATTTAAATAAACCTCTTGCTATACAGTACTCAGAAGAGAGATAAAAATGAACAGCTAATACTAGTACGGCAGATGTTGTGTATTCAAACTCCACTGTCAAACTATAAGCGTATGGTAAAGGCATCAAGAGCAGATTGTCTCCATCTTAAATTAGCTGTATGCCCATCGGGTGATTTCTGTTCTCTGTTCCTTTATTCCTACTCACACTGTTCTCTTCCTCCTAATAATCAGCCTGGTGTTTTTCCTCATCGTTTAATTCCTCCTGTTTGCGTAGCCATACAGCACAATAAGGATAGCTGGAAAGCTCCAATTCAATTACACAGAAATAAGAAAAATCAAATGAGAGGCTTGGGTCTGCGAGATCCTTTAAGCCCATTGTGACGTTTGTGGATGAAGACATGTCTGCTGCTATCACTCTCCTCTTGCTAAACAGACTTTTGACATTCCTCTGGAGTGCAAAATCCTCATTTTCAAGTCCACGCTTTACAACAGTGGTATAAACAGAAAGCAATTAATTTAAGGAAGCAAAGAGTTCAAAACGTGTGAGAGTGGAAAAGGCGTGTGTTTGTTTTTCTTTTCGTCCAGGTCTCCAAACAATGTTACTAAAACCTTGGAGAAAAGTTCTTGTGCTCAGAAGTTCGTCTGCCCCCTCCCCACCAGCATGATGATTGATTCAGTGAAAGACAGCTCCTTTCCCTGCAAGACTTCTCACTCCAATAGCCAGTTTCTCCTGAAGCTCTGGCATGAAAACCCTAATCTCCCACACGCACATTTTATTACTTTGCTGACTTTGACCCCGCTGAACACAAACTATGAGGCCTCTTGTTCTCCTGCTCTTACATTCCTGGAGATTCTGCCTTCTTATTGTGTCTTTATATATGTCTCCCTAAGGTCTATGTGCCCCAGCCCATCAAATGTCTGACTTCATGTTTAAACACTACCCTGAACAGAAACTCTCTCTTGAGTAGGGGCCTCATTTTGGAACAGCCCCAACTTCTAGTCCAACAAGCTCTTTTCTTCCTTCAGAGCCCTCTTTCATCTAAGTGCTCATTTCATACAGCTTTCTGCAATCAATTTCCTCCTCAATGTCATCTCCACTTTCCCCTTTGTTTAAACTATTGCCCTCTTCTTTGCTTCTGTCAGATTTGGAGTGTAAGCACTGTGACCAACTCTGTATGCCTTGATGGCACTAATAACATATCATTATATATAATGATGTAATCAGAGAAAGTTCAAGAGGCAGTTCAAGCATGGGAAGGCTGGAACTAGCCCATCTTCAGATGTGTAGAGCCTGTCATATGATTTGAGATAAAAGGAAAATATGTAAATAAACAGTTAAAACTACATAAGGGAAAAGCGAGGGGAAAGCCATGATACTGACTTTATATTACCACCATATATATATTGTGGGAAGAGAGAAGGGAAAGTGGATCTAAAGTTTCCAATTCCTCCAAGTAGAGCTATATCACTGGAGATTTTGCATGAGACTGTTGTGTAACAGGAAAAGTTTGTGCTTGCAGGACGCATTCCAGCAGCAGCCGGGAAGAAAGGCACATTGTGTAGCTTTCACCTTCCCTTGCCAGATTCCCTGTTATTATTTTAGGAAGGCACAATTACAAGCTCAAAATTTTCATAGGCCTTTTTTTTTTTTTTTTTCTTCATTCTGCATTGATTAGATTTTACAAACTGTCCAGAAAAGGAACTCCAAAATTAATGGCAGGCTGACATCGTCTATATTAGTGTGTTCACAAGAGCTCTTTGTAACTGTCAGCGTGTGGACCCCATGGCTGCAGGATACACTGTCAGTTTCTCAGAAAGATGGAGGAACACTGCCAATTCATTTTTCTTTGTCAAACATTTCATTTATTATTGAGCCTGTATGCAAGTTAACATCTCTCTCCTGTGCCAGCGCTACTGCAACAATAACCATTTCTGTATTTCTCTTGCCAGCTAAGTTTATGCTACCCGTGCTCTAGCACAAAGGAGATGTTCATGGCAGTGTGCACTTAATGAATGAGCATAATTAGCATGAAGATGTCTCATCAGGCTGGTGAGGTGGCAGTGCACTAAATTGCTACATAACCCGTAAAATGAAACGACTCCCACACCTGGAGCTGGAGATAAATAGGCTTGACACAATACAGTCGCTGGTCCCTTGGCAAGCCGGTTTGAGTTCCCGTTGCTGTGTCCCGGGAGCTGGGAGAAGCCATGCCCCTCATCCCGCATCCTGGACTCTGTGGGCAGAGCTCCCTAAGCCATGGCCTTGCAAGCAAAGGAGACTCCAGGGCTGTCAGTGACCTCCGTCTCTGACCCAAGGGGCTCCCTTCCCTCCTAGCAGATTTGGGAGAGTGCAACAAGACGCTGTGACTTAAGCAATGCCACCCTTCTGTTTGCCAGCTTCTGAAAACAAATCTCCTTTTGCTGATGATTCGAGGTAAGAAGCTGCAGGCAGCCTGGGGAGCACTTCACACTGCTAAACCTGACACTGAGGGAGTGACCTCTGGCTGGGACAAATTACTGTGGAATAACCCCCCCAGAGGCGGGTCTGCCAGAGTCCCTGTGGTGCTGGTGATACTGGAGGATGATCTAAGACCAACAAAGGTACACCTCTGCTACCATAAATCTTGCTAGCCAAAGGAAGGCACCTTTATTTGCATTTGCAAATATTTCTGGGCTTCTGTGCCATGCCTGCTCCATGACTGTACCTCCAGCATCTGCGACTGCAGCTTTGTTTTTCTGGGCAAAGCTGAGCAAGAAGAGATTGATCAAAACGGGGGGCAGGAAAAAAAAATTTAAAAAAAAAGCTTGGCAGGTACTTAGTGACGTGAGAAGTGGCAAAACAGACACTGGGATCTCTTGGTTCTTAAAGACAAAAGAGAGCCGGAATGAAACTAGAGCCTGTGTTTCAATGAAGATCTGTATTTTGCAGGCTGTGACTGCAGCCGAGCCATTGCAGGTTATCCAGCATGCAAAGGGATATAGCTCATACAGCTTTTCGTGCTCTCCAACCCGGACAGTTTATTCTGGGTTAGAAAATCGCTGTGAGGGAGTCACACGAATACACCTACCAAAGAAAACCAACCAGCACGGGTGGGCTGAGCGGTTTCCCTGTGTTGCTGTGCCCCCAGCTGTGCCACGGGGGAATGAGCTGGGTTGGACTTCGCGTCTCGCAGATTCAATCACATCCACATCCCCTCGGTCTTTGTTACGAGGATGTTGTAATAAGCGTAAAGAATGCAGCTTGCAGTTTGAGATCCCGGGATGAATTTGCAGTGCTGACAGCTAGAGAAATCATCTCTTGATATGTAATCAGAGGGAATTTGATACAGGAGTCACTGGGAGAGGATAAATGTGTCATTTTTAGAGTTGATTTGACTATAGCCCTACTTTAATTGCAGAAAATACAAAATAAGTGCCAAATGGAAGTATGAGAAGCAATTTTTTCTGTTCATTACTGACACAAAATAAGCCATGAGCTTATCCTTTCAGACTCTGAAAATTCAAAACACCCTCTACATTTTAAGCCCTATTTCCCTAGAATGAGAAGTAAAGCATATTTGCATATTGTTACAATTATAAAGCTATAGGAAAAAAAAAATCTTTCTTTTCTATAAGTAAGATTGATAGGCATTTTCCATAAAACTTAATTTTGAATGAGAATATAAATTGGAATTTTTATGTATGTCATGCAGTATGAATATTTTTAGTCAGTATGGACATATTTCATATTCTTCAGGGGAGACAAAAGAAAACCACAGCGCCTAGCAAGAGTTTTACTAGATATTAGTTTTTCCAACTGTATTTTGGCAAGCAGCTACATTTTGCAGAAATCAAGTAACCATGGTGTCTAGTCGTCCTTTTACATCTTCTGAGATAAAATGAAGTTTAAATAACCGCTGTTAAACCAACTTTCTTTGGAAAGNTATATATATATATATAAAAGCTGCTACCTTTGACATCTCCAAAGGAGTTTAAACTACAGGAACTATATATTTGGAAAGATACTTTCTCTTTACATAAAGTATCCCATAGAAACTTTATCTTTGGTAAGATACTAAGTTACTGTAAGATACTATCCTGACTACTCAAGTTTTACACTTGTTTGGCTCCAGAAAATTGGAAGCGTACGGATCAATTAAGAATGAATTAATGTGATGTTCTACTATGTAAATAGATGCTTGGGAACCCATTGCAAAATAATCAGTTTAAAATGTCACAGAAGTTTAAAATTACTCATAAAAGTACCAGTGGCGAAACTTGGCCTTCAATGAAGTCAGAGAGATCCTTAAAGGATCAGCTTCAGGTTAGGGTCAGGTTTACAACTATAAATATGTGGACATTTGCCCTAGCTTGTTCTCCATCACCGTCTGACCATCCTTTTCCTCCCTATTTTAGGTTTGTTTTCTTTTTCTTTCTTTTTTCTTTCTTTTTTTTCCCCCCCCAGGCATCTCTGACCCTGGAAGTGGACACACATTTGAACCTTAAACTTCACAGATACACTCACTGAGGCCAAACCATCAGTTGTTAACCCACACGTACCGTTCTTCCCCACTCCCATCCCACCTTTCCTCAGTTGTCTCTACACTTTCCTCCCTGACACTCTAATTGGGGGCTTTAAACTGTTAAGTCTTCAGGATATAAATTATATCATCTCGCATGTTTGTACATTGCCAAGCGCAAGAATAGTAAGCGCTCGCCTCTGCTGGCAGTCCTGTGACACCTTTGGTAAGAGGGTGGAAGCTCTGGAGGGCTAATTAAATTTCAGTGTGGGTGATCACACTCTGCTTTTCTAAATTCCTTCTGCTTATCTAAATTCCTCCTGTAGTTACAACCTGATACGATATTTCTCTTCACTCCCCACTCCAGCTCGCTGCGTGGCGTGACTTTGGTGCTTTCCAGCAGCAGCTGCCGCAGTCCTTCCCAGAGCCGCGTTTCATTAGTGCCTAACACATCTCCTGCCTGCCTCGTCTGCGATGTGAAGAGCACGGCTCGCTGTGCCTGTCCATGTGGGCTTGAGAGAGACAGCCGCATTTTATAAATACGGATTTCTTTAGGACGCAGAAGACACAGATTCTTGAAACTGTGCTCCACGGAGCACTTGTGGATGGCCCATTACGAGCTGGTATGTCACATGGTTGTTCATTTGCTCCTTGTTTCCAGCTGCTAAATTGCACCGTGACACTCTTAAATATACCTTAAATACTTTCCTAATGTTACTTAAGCATGTAAATTGCTTTCACTGCCTGGAAGGAAATTCTGCAATTGCAAGCGTGGGGGAAAAGGAATGGAAAGGGCGATCAAGAAGAATCTCTCTTCAAAATGTCATCCCTTAGGGTTAATGTGATCCACGCAATAGTGGATTCCTGCTCTCTGTAGCGCATTTTGTGCGCTGTTCAGGGCTGAATCCCACTAGCCAAGCTGTGGTTTGGGCTAGATCTCTGAGAAGTGCTAGTTCTTTGCTTTGCTTTTTATCAGACATATAAATCTTTCCGGGATGCTTGGCACATAATTATCGTCTCTTCAGGGGAGAGGATCAAGATGGTAGCTATAGAGTGAGGTACCCGGAATGTGATGGGTGGCCTGGAAATCTCAGGGAGGGTCGAATAGTGTCACTCTACAGAGGCAGAAGTCTCACCGTTTTACAGTAGCCTGGGGAGCTGAAACCAGAGGCTGTGCCCAGTGCTCAGAAAGCAAAGTGTGATATCGCAGTCTCTTGTAACACAGTGCTCGAGGTACATGTCTATTTATTTAATGAATCTCAGCATTTCCAAGAACTGATGCCAGAGTCCATATGCCATTTTCTTTTTCTTTCTCTCTGTTTCTTTTTTTTTTCCCTTTTTCTTTTTTTAAAGCAAACCAACAGCATATAAAATTAGACTTGCAACGCATGCTCTGCTTATATTGCTGTGACCCTAAAGATAACAAGGAAAATGTCGACTAAAAATGTAATAAATGAAAGCACTTTCTACACACACCTTCCTTCCCACCCCACTTACATAAGGACTAGTCAGAGGCAGAAAATAAAGGACTTCCTGCTACTAGCCAGCCTATCATCTTTGCCCCTAGGGCAGCTCCCCGTATCTACCGGGAGTTTCTACTATTGTGAGCATAAGGCTGTGCAAACAGGTTGCTTGCTACACAGCTGTGCAAACACAGGGACGTGGAAACAGTTCAGCAGGGTCATGCCATGGCAGCCAGGCTGTGCTCGTGGGCCATGTGTGCTTGGGCAGAAAATCTGGTTGACTTTGGCAGGCTTGCGCTGTTCTCTGCTTGCATTAGCATCAGAACATGTAATAGGCTGTTCAGAATAGCGGTAGAAGTTGTTGATTTTAGATTTCTATTTCTAAGTGAGCAGTTGGGGTTTGTGTCCTGTTACAGAACAAGGACCAGAGATCAGTAACACGAGTATTTGAGGCTTGTACACTTCCATTCTCATTATAGTGTTTGTCACAAAGATGAATTAATGTTGTGCCATTTTCAGTTCTCATTACAATCTTTGTCATGAGATGAAATATTAGACTCTTAAAGTCTCTATGAATCATAGCAGCTTGCTCTATTATGTTGACCTTTTCAATATTCTGTGTTTGGACTGGCTGGCATTTCCTCTCCTCTTCCTCTGCAATAGCCACACTAAACTTGTGGGCAGGCTGCACTGGGCTTACCAATGAAAATGCAGAATACTGATGAAGTCAACATTGAATAGGCATGTCTGTGTTTTGAGAATTGCAGAATTTGAATTCTATTACCATCCAAAAGGAAGGACCAAAACAAATGAGCCTATGAAAATCCTTACTCACTGCTTCTATAAAGCACCTCTGCACAAGCATATGCTCCATTTAGAAAAAGTAACTCCTAGATAGATGTAATGAAAAAGAGAGACAAATCCAATCTAATAGCCATTGTTTGGAAAAAAATGGAACCAAAACAAAACCCAAAAAAACCCAATGGTTACAAATCTGTTGTTAAATACTTGAAACTGTCATCCAACTTCTTTCTTTATTTTCCTGTGCTAGATGTGCAATTTCCTACTTTCTTTACAATGCTGTGGCAACACTGCATAACCAAAGCCTGGATTGGGGCACTGAGGAGTGATTCTCCAGTACTGTCTAGTAGTTCCTAGTTGAAACAGTTCATACCAGACTGTATGATACCCAGGACCTTCTAAAGGTACACTGGAAATCATTTAGTTCCTGAGTTGTCGCTGGAAATTACTTCATTCCTCAGTTGTTCTGAGGAGAACGGAGCTCAGACAGACAGGCAACATAATAGCTCAAGGCACACTACTGAAATGTCCCTTTGTCTGCCCATTTTCATCACAAATGTGTTTCACCCCCTCGGTGAAGTGATAAGGAAGACATGAGGACCCCAAACAACCCAACCCCTCATAATTCTGTGCGTGCTAAAGGGCACTTTAATCCAGGTAGACTGTCCAGGCCCTATCAGCCTGTGCATCATTCTGACAAACTCAGCCTGGGTGCAGGAACGTGCCTGGCTCCGTGGAAGGCTGTGCTGCACATCCCCGAGGCCACAGACTGCTCCACGCAGCCAAGAGCCCTCCCAGGAAGGCTGAAGCACTCTGGCCACACGGAGGAGTGGGACTGCGTCTTTTCTGGTGCTGGGTTTTAATGTTGATGCTCGTGAAGGAGGCAGGGGACAGCCACTTTCCTGGGGCTGTGAGAAGGGCCAGACACAACCCAACATAAGGAACTTTGGGATCTTAGCTCTGTCATAAAATGCATACAGTCTGCTGCTCCTGTAGTTATGTATCATGCGTGCTATGGATCTGAGATGCCTCTTAAATGCCTGTGGTTTCTGGCCCATTTGTCACATTTACAGAGATCAAAAACCTTTTATAAATAGGAAGGGGTTTTTTTACTGAACTTAAAATCTGTGAACTTGACAAAAACTTACCATTTAAAAACATCCTGTGATGTAAAAAGTTAAATGGGTTGGAAAATGTGCCATTTTAGTAGCTGTGAGACTCGCAGCAGCAAGATAAAAAAGGCCACACTGCATCTCTGAGAGCACAGAATAGGCACTGGGGAGCACAGCTGACCTGAGCACTGCTTACCATGCCAGAACATGTTAACACTGCTTAACTGCCAGAGCACTGTGGCCTCTGGTTTAGTGCAGGGTCTGTCATATGGAAATTCTTAGGCCCACGCAGTGCCAGGGAGAGCAGATTGTTTAGGACGCCCACCCAGGCAGGTGGGTGATGCCCACCTTCATTTTGCTTTGCATCTTGACAGTGAGACCCACTCCATATGCTCCTCCCCTCAGAGTTCCTGCGGCAGGTGCATGAGAGCAGCTCCAGGACAGCAGCCTTAGTGTACAATAATGCCCTGTCCTCTCCCCTGGTTGGGAAGCACTCACCTGCAGGGGACGCAGAGAAACCTGGGGAAGGTCTGTCCCTGCCAGCCACAGCTTCTTCCATGGGCATAACATAAAACTGTGAGGATAAGGCCTGCCTGCAACTGCCTCCACACCCCTGAAAGCTTCCCCAGCTGACAGCAAAAACCAGAGGTTTCTCCTTCCTGTAGGCTGTCACCATCCTTCTGGGGTACATTCTGCAAATGCTGTCTCACTCTAGGAACCAACCCTCAAGGGATGGAATCCTTTAACATTTTTTTTCCTGACCTCTGTTGAAGTCCCTTTTCCAGTCAGTATGAAGGGCTCTGATAAGAACTCTGGGACATGTGGAAGGCAGCACCATGCACAGCACTTCGCCTTACCATTTAATTTCTTGGTCCAGCAGTGTCACACAGTCCCTGATGGTCTTACAGCACATATTCCCTTCAGCCAATCCGACTGTTAACTGCTGTGGTATAATAAGAGAGAACTGAACACAGGGATCTCTTAAAGCAGCCCATCTGACCATCGTTAAGTCACAGCATTTACTTCTTCCACTCACAACTTGCACACTGGTAGCAGAATGCAGAAATGGAATTAAACTGCAAAGCCGCAGTGCCAAAGCAATGCCATCAGATCCCCACACTGAAACTAGGGCTGCTGCTTCCAGGTGCTGGCCTAGCTATTCCAAGAACTTTCACATGGGTTGCTCTTTGTGAAATAGTTACAGCAACAAAACCTCATCTGTGGGTAAATTTATATAATTCAGAAGTACCTTTATGGGCAGCATATTCTCGTTTCTCCTTAGGGAAGTGTTCCTGTGTGCCTCAATACACCCATACACTTGCCAGAATCCTTCTTCTACATATCTAATCCATAAGTATGGACCAAGTTTTGAGAGCAAGGACTTTTTTTTGCTGGTCTCTGAGACTATTTCTGTCTCCCAAAGAAGTCACTGCCTGGATTTCTTAGCAGTTGTTGCTATTCACAGGACTGGGCTGAGAATTTCGGGGACACTGCTTTTGAAGGTGATACATGGACACACATGACAAACTTAAATGCTAAAATCAATTCTCGGTATAGGAAATGTGCCTCATCCTCCAGCTGTTAATGCAGAGCCAAGTGCTGCTATCTGGTGGCCCTAGAGATTCGTTTACAGAAGCTCTTTTGGCAGAGAAAAGGGTGCTGACTTCCATACCCACACACGAAGATGCTACAAGAGCCGAGTGCCCCCCTCCACCTGTAGGACTAGCAATGGGAGCTCACACAAGGCCTCTCCAGCTCCACAGCAACGTTTTTTATTTAAAATCCAAACACGCAGCTCAGTGCAGCACTAGCTGTGAAATAATTCTTTCCCCTTAAGCAAGCTCCATCAGTGTTTTCCTTGTTTAGTGGTAACAGACCTGAACATATAAACAACCTCATGGCACACTCTGGGTTAGTCAGTGCCAGGCAGTAAGAGCCCCCCTCCGAGAAGACACTACAGAAAGGAATACTTCTAATTTAAAATCCTTCTAAGTGCTAGAGACATTTAAAGCATTAAGCAGCAATTAATACAAATAAGAAACTCAATCTCTCACATCATTAATACTAATTATGCTTTATAGTTACATTTTCTGAGTAAGATGACAGACAACATGCATATGGAGGAGGCTGCTTGACAGAGGTGCAGAAATGAGAGGCAACTAAATTGATGCAGAAAGCAGTGTCAGACATATTTTAAAGGTCCTTTGGCTTCCTCGAGCAGGGGAAAGCATTTCTAAACAAACTGGAATTGGGCCCACAGGATGTTTGGGAGCTCAGACGAAGTGGCACTCAGCGTGGGTGTCTCACGTGCAGGGGCTGGTGTTTGCTATTGGGCAGCTGCTGTGGGTGTGGGTGTTTGACATCCCTGGGACTAAAACCTAAGGTGTCTTTAGTTGGATATCAAACACCAGGGTCATTTTGGGGAAAAGCTGAGCTCAGCTTTTGCCACAAGGAGTATGACACTGGTGGCTCTGAGGACGTAAGTGATGATGCTCAGACAACGGGACTGAAACTGGGTTAGTATTTTCACACCCTGCCCCTTTAGCAATGGATTTCCTGTCCTATGTGGTGAATGTCACCAAATACCACAAGTCTCTGTAGAAAGAGCTTCTGTATTTTACTGGAAAGGTGAGGATTTCATTTCTCAGTGTGTTTACATGTGAAATGATGAGTGGCACAAGGACTACTGGAAAAATCAATCTGACATTAATGTGCTTCCTGATAAAATTGCTGTATCCAGAGAATCAGGAGTAAATTTCCTACTAAAGCAAGCAAAACACATACTAAAGATTGCAATTAGCCTGTTTTCTCAGATTAGGACTATTACCAAACTCAGAGTGTCACACCTTAGTGTTCTTACCTGCTCTATTTTGCACCTTGTACTTTCCATGCAGTCATCATGCACTCCTGCGCTGGTCTGCTGTACCACATATCATGCAACTAAGCAAGGACAAAAGGTCCAGGGCTTAAATCAATTACAATATGCATGAAACCTCAGCATACCAGTCAAAGGAAATCTGAACTATGCTTATGACAAATGCTTTCTGTTTGAATTCCCTGTTGCTTCCTTTGACATGGCTCCAGCTGCTTGTCTTGTCAGGGAAAGACTTCATTCAGAAAAGTCAGCAAGAGCTGGAGAAGTCATTAGCAAGGTTGTCCCCATCCTGCCTAGTGTTGTGTTGAATGATACCCGTGAGGCTACAGAGGCATTTGTCTTCTTAAACTTTACTCCAAAATGGAAACCAGACCTGGATTAGCAGTGGCAGGACATCTTCACTATAAACTCTTAAATGATGGCCTTATGCAAACATATTTCAAGGTCCCATGTGGTCTCTGGACTCCCTGTGCAAAGGGAAGATACCCCTTGCATCATGAATAAGATGCAGTGAATAAGAACAACACAAGACATTCTGCCAACCAATAAAACATAGCATAGGTAAGGGGGAAGGAGAAATCTCCTCACATTTCACTGTTGGCAAATACTGGCTAGTAGTGATGACTTGAAGAACACTTCTTGTACCCACAGGCCCTGTCCTGCATCAAGACATGCTTATCCCTTAAGGCTGCCAGAGGAGTGAAGATCTAGTACCAGGGTGGACAAACTCTCCCTGCAGTGCCCCGTGCTCAAGCCCTGCCAAAGCCATGCTCAGTGTTTCCTTGCAGGGAGTACTAGCTGCTGTTCCATGGCACAGCTGCGCTCTGCTGCTGGCAGCAGCCCTTCAGAAGACTGAGGATTTCAGCCTCAGAGAAATCCTGTACATAGATTGAGGCAATGGACATCATGCTGGCAAGAAGTAGCGAGGCTTCTTATTCTTGGTTCCGTCCCTGACCCTGCTGTGTGACCTCAGGCAAATCACTTCACTTCTGTGCGCCTCCTCTACTTCCCGTCTTTCATCTGTCTTGTCTGTTTGACTGCAAGCTTTGGGAGGGGGATGAGTATGCAGCACCAACCACAGGAGAGCTTTAATCTCTGTTGGGACTCTGAGCACAGTACAAAATCTGCAGCTATTCCGTAGTCCATACTGTCTACATTAGCACTTTGCACGGAAGTATTGCAGAGTGGTCAAAATGCACTACTGCAATATTTGTCACATCAGCACTTCTGATATCACCCAGCATGTACCCTGGCACCCTGTCCACAGAGCAGGAAAGATATTCCACCTAGCAGACCTTCTATATTTTCATTTAGATTGTCGACTGTGCATGAAAAGTGAGATTATCAACGGGGCTACTTTGCCTTGGAGATATGCTTTGAATGTGCTTTTTGACAATGAAACAGGCATGCTATAAGGAGGCTGCTGCTTCTATAAATGACCATGTGAAGTGCATGGAAATGGAATTTTATGTCTTGAAAATGACTATTAACAAATGGATGAGTAACAGTGTGATTACTGCAAACGTAATGAAAACACTCCACATTTACAAGGTACGATAGAGATGCGTAGGCCAAGGAAAGACCTGACTGGCTGATATCCTGATGGGATGGGTTTCATGGGCTCTAGAAGGTGCAGACTCACCACCAGTTCAGTTCTGACTGTAAATGAGTGAGTGGATGTGTGTGTGTACAGACAGAGAAGAAACAAGACTGAAGACGATGTGTCAAAGAAGTCAGATAGTGGGATCCCACAGGTAGAAGAATCCAGATGGTTTGTAGACCCGTTGTTTACCAAATTTTTAAAATACATAATTCCTAGCAGAACCATAATCTTTTGGCATTCATCTATACTTAGCCTCTCCTCCAGTTTCCTAGGACAAAGAATATGTTATGCCTCCTGAAAATACTCGTTTATGATGTGGAGCTGACTGAAACATCAAGGTGTCCTCAGGTAGCCCGAATCAGCCCCGAGGCACTTACAGCTCTCTCCCTGAAGAAACTCTCACAAGGCATAACTTTCTCCTCTTTTACTGCATGCTGTGTGGAATCTCTATAGAAGGTACCCTTGTTCCAACTGTGAAGCAGCCTTGGTAGAACCTGTAAAGAGCAGCTGTCAGCAAAGAGAGCAGATCATGTTATCACACAGCACGATGCTCTGCAACATTATCCTTTTGCAAGTTCTGCTGCTTCCTGTCGTCCCATTTGTAAAGGTGCTTTCTGGCTTTCTCTCCCTCTGTTGTGACAGCTTTTGTCTTTGCACCACTGGTGCAAAACGAAAGAGATCTAACTGAACAAGGGAGTAGTTTTGTTCTCCTGCAATAGAGAGATATGCCAGGCTTTTTAGATGAAAAATAAAATATAGACATGTTTCTGAATCCCCTTTTGTTTTTCGAAGTTTTACAACCTTACTTATCTGTAAACAAAATAATTTTTTTATTTTATTTTTTTTTTTTTTTTCATAGCGCACTGCATAAATACAACTTCATGCATCTGGGAAGGTGACAGCTGCCCTGTGAGATAGATTGTGACAGTTTAAAATCAGGGAATCAATCACCGAGATATAGTGCCTGGATGCTGTCCCCACCAGGATGTATTGCAGGATCCAGGAGCTCGCTATTTGAGATATGCCATCATAACTCTGATAGATTAAAGCACCACATCCAGGAAACAATTGTGTAAGAAAAAAATGGTGTCATAGATCTGCCAGGTTACAGCACAGACTCCAGGAGCCAACCAAGGGAGGGCAGGGCTGTATCTCTGCTCCCAGAAGCCACCAGAGCAGTATGATGACAGTTCTGTTCTCAAACAGCCCCATTATGACCTAATTAGCATATATGAATTGCAGATTTAAAGCATTAAAGTGATGTACAAATCATTAATTTTTTGTCAAATCCATGTCAGCCTTGTGTATGTCTTCCTATTTTAATGTTGCATGACAGTGAAAAGAAGTCTAATCCTCTGTATATAAAGAAGGAAGATTTGGTGCAGCTGATATAATGAGATCTATTTAAACACTGGATGTTTTGCAGCTTTGAGTGTATCTGCTCAGAGAAGAAGAAAAAAAAAGCCACATATGTCCCATTAGGGTTAATTGTGAAAGGATGTAAATATATTCAAAGCCCCAAGGGCAGTTCTGCATGTTGTCTGTATGAAAGAAAAGATATAAAACTTGTTTTCCATCATAACTTCTTTTTAGTTTTGCGACAAATAAAAGGAGCCACCTGCTCACACAAGATGGACCTGATTTTCAGAGGAGATGAACAGTCAGAAAAATCAGGCTCTTACTTGGGAAACCAAGTCTGAGCCATAGTCTCAGGAATGGCATACAAAAAATTCATACAAGTAGCAAAATCAAGTCCACATTGACTCCAATGTCTGCAAAGAATCATTGCAAAAAGGGAGGACAACTGCTTTAAAGTGGGACTTCCTAAAATTCCTATTAGAGCTTCACAGTGATGCTGTGAGGTCTGGGCATCACCTGCAGGCTGTGGCTGGCTGTCTCAGCCGCCACAAACTGTTCATATTTCAGGATGGATCTCCATCTGTTCTGGCCTCATGGATTTACTGTTTTCTTACTATCCTATTTAATGTATTTTGGTTTCCCTCCCTGGCTTTAAAGGAGCTCTTGCATCTCATGCTCAGAAGAGAGGATGCAGCTCCTGTTCAGAGCTGAGAACACCATTCAACAGCATTGGGCAAACCCTTCTGCCACCTGATTAAAGTACCATCCAAGTCTCCTTTCAACGAGCCAATTATTCCTCCACAGCAAGTGGCATTTCAAAGGCATGGCTGAACATCACATTTCCATCAAACAGGCTTGCATATTAGACTGACTGAAATCCAGATGCATGAATGGAGAGGTCTTCTTTGACAGTCTACTCTATCTCTCACACAGCCTGGCCTGGGGATGGATTGAATTCCAGGGAGCTGCACAGGAGGTAGGTAAGAGGAATAATCTTGACAGTTACATTCAAGAATTTTATGCATCAAAAGAGAAGAATATTGGTGGCATAATTAAAACAAAGTACATAATTCCAGATGCTGGCTGAGATTTTTATTAAAGATAATGTAATTAGGCACCCATTTCCAATTAGTTGTCCGTGGGCACTGCAATCTTCACCCCCGAGCCCCTTTGAAATCACTTATAATCCCAAACTAGCTGGTTTGGTCAAGCTGGTTGTGGTTTAGATCTGTGTGTTCCTGCAGTCGGCAGCACTCCTGGGCAGATGATTTCTCTTACAGTTCACTACAGTGACTTTCCCAGTAGCAAATGTAGCAATCAGCAATGTAGCTCATCTTTTCTGACAGGAGTTGAACACAGAGATGGCTCTCCTCAGGCTAGCAAAACAAGGATAGAGAGGCATGAGAGTGCCACTGAGAAATGTGTTGAGCTGAGAGCCTGTGCCTGCTCCATACCTGGACAGGTGTTCCACACTTCTTGAGTGTTATTTCAGTCGCTCAGAGAACAGTTGATAAGGAGTCAGCCACCAGCACATGGGATCCCCACACTTCAGATGAGTTGAAGTGTGTTTGTGCTTTACAGAGACACTTGGGGACTCTCCTTCAGCCCAAGGGTTGAGGTTTGGGGTTAACGTAGAAAAGAGCTACACTAAGAACAAGGTTTTGGAGGAAAATCGATGTATTTCATTTTCCATTCAAACCTTGCCGGAATTTGAGGAGCCCCCAAATACACTACAACTCTCCTGGAATGATTCTATGATTCTATTCTGTGATTGCAGTCTTTACAGTAGTACTGTGTTTTAAAATGAAAGGTGGGGATGAAAATTGCACGAGTTCGGAGACCGCAGGAGAGCAGACACCATCTCCAAGCAGAGTCAACACTCAGCAGTAGGCATAACTCCAGGAACTGAAATGAAAGGAGTCTCAAGATCCTTGTGAAATGAATCCCTGTGTGAAAGGCTAAGGCAACGAGTCAAATGTTTTTGCAAGAGCCTTCCAGAGATCCTTGAGGGACTCTGGGAGCATGTAGGCCTTGTTTTGGCCTTCTTTCACAAGTTGGAGTCCAAGGGAATACAGTTGCAGGGACTTCCTCCCTGAAGACACAACAGCTTTGAAGTGTATTGGCAGAATGTAAATGAACTTCTGAGCCATGCAGACCCAGCTTTGGCCTTGCTCCTGCTGCTAAGGACAAGCTCTTGGCTGCCACAGAGCAGAGGTTTCATTGCTTCTTGCTGAATTCTCTACCCTGCTCGTCATTTTCTTCTCTGCGCTTGCCACCGCAGAGCACTGTGTAGAACGTAGCCAGGTAACCTGGCAGAGCAGCTGCAAAGCCTTTCAGGTGCTTGCATTGCAGACCTGACCTGCACCTACTCCAAAATCTCTATGCCAAAACGGCTCCTTGGCTGCAAGCTCCTGAGTTCAGGTTTTTATGGAGCTGTGGGAGAACAGTCTGAACAAAAGGTCCACTAATGAAGCAGCAAAATCAGCTGGCTCCGGGGACTTGTTTAATTTCATTAACTTGAGAGTTGATGCAATATCTCTTGCAGTAATTGGCATGTTGATCTTGTCCCTGTGCTATGAAAGAGGGAAGCATAAGATCTTCATTTCATCCCAGAGCTCAGATGAGCTAGCCCTACATTGCACTCTGTTAGTGATCTTCAAAAGGCATTATTTATAAAAGTAGCTTTCTGGGATGCTGTTCAATCCATGCCCATTATCCATGCAAATTCCTCAAGCTGTATTGGGTTAGATAGCTGCTGGTATTGCTGGAAAACCAACCAACCTGCAGAAATCTTTGCTTAGTTCTTTATTGAGCACAATGTGGTCAGGATTAGTCAGTCATGGCACTGGATTAGCATTATTGGTAGCCATGGCAATTTCCATGTGTGTGACAATCCATGTAACCTTTCCCATTAAAATTCAGTTTAAAATACCTATGAGAATCCCACAGTCCTCAGTGAATCTCAGGAATATAATATTCAAACGAGAATAAATCCAAATACATCTGAAACCTTATTCAAATGAGCTGAAACCACGCTAAGTTCAATTAAAGAAGAAGAGCATTAAAAGCCTGAAAAATGGGTCGTGTGCATTCTAATTCTGATCTGGGTCTTGCCATGATTAATTACACTTCTAAGTCTTACAGTTCCTTTGGACAAATATGGGAATTGTTCCCTCTGATTCTTGTTCACTCAGTAGTTAAGCCCGCGAGGCCAAACTTTCACCTGAACAGAGGTGAAAATTTCTGGTGAGGTCAACTCCATGGCTGCTGAAATTGCTGTACACATCTGTTGAGGTACCAAACCTTGCTGTGCAAGGCCACACCCCTGATCCTGGCAACCCAGCTTGCCCACATCCCATTCTGAGTTCCACGTTCAGCTTGGATGTATAAAGCAGGGTTTTCTTTACCTCAAGCCTGTTGTGTTTTTCCCTCATTTTCCATACTCACCAATGAATTATTGTAGCCGTGCTGCCAGAATTGCTGCTGCAGGGGCAGAATTTAGACTCACTGAACACACTGATTGTTAACAGCTTAAATATGGAAGTGGAACAGGAGATGACATCCTTCTGCCCAGGCTCCAGTTCTCTGCTCCCTGCTTACTGACCTCCAGATGAAGGGCAGTAACAAGCAGCAGGAAAGCACTTACATCTTGCACTGCCACAGCTGTTTGTAGCTGACCTGCATGGCTGCAGCCTTTTACAGCCAACGCCAGGTAGAAAAAACAATAAAATTATGAATTCTCACTCTTGTGCTTCCCATTGGGAGTTATTGCCTCAAGTCAGGGTGAAAGACCTCTGTTTCTGAGCTCTGCCCAACCAAAAGGTCTCTGTTTTGAAACGCATCCTACTAAATCTCTGCCTACAATTCATTAAAAGACTGGAAGGGAAATAATAGGAGTGGCTTGATCAAAGTCTGTAATAAACAAACACAGGAACAGATATTTTAATCCCATTATTTTGTGAGCTATAATATCCCAGTTTTATACACTGGCTCTCTCTTAGGGATGCAAGTGTTCAGCTTGGCAAATTTTTCAATGTGAAGGTGTATCCATTAAAATTTAAACTAAGGTTTTACATTTGCCATCTATCCCTGAGTTATGTCTTAGGTCAGCAGAGGAGAAGGCCTGAAAAATGAACTTTGTACACTGTTTCCTCCTCATTCTGAAACACACTGAGAAAATATTGGATTTTTATGCTTAAAAATGCAGTATATCTATAATAAAATAAAACAAAATATAAAGTAAAAATGGGTGTAAAATATATATCTGTGCACATGAACAGTGAAATGATTTCACACCTTAGCTGAGTATACTCTTTATTCCTTGGCAGGGAATCCAAAGATGCTGCAAATAGTGCTGAGGCCATTCAGGCTTTTGAAAAACGACACCATTTTTTCCTAGCCACCTGAGGGCTGGGAGTGCTCCCAGAGTTTCAGTCTGAAGCAAATGAGGGTGTCCTACTTTGAAAAGCTGTAAGCAAGCCCATGTCATTCCTCGAAATGCAGCAGGTTTAGTCCTAGATGTGAGATCACAAATTCAGCAGTTTTTCAGGTATCCATTTCAACACGCAGCCCACTCATTTCTCATGCGCAGCCTGTATCTGCCACGCTGCTGTTTGTTCTTGGTTTATGCCTTGAACTTCAGTTCCCTGCCACCGTGTCCATAGCCAGCCTTCACTTCTACAATCTGAACCTTTCACCATGCTGTGCAATTGCACATAAAACCCTTCTCCTTTAGATCTTGTGCTAAGATGACTTTTGTGGTTCTGTTGCTAGAGAAGTCTTATGCTCAACTATAAGCTAAATAAAACAATTTTCTTGCCATCAAATATTTAAACTCACTGTGCTGGCATGAACTCAAAGTGAGGGAGTGAAATATGGCTGAGAAACAAATGGGAAAAACTGAAACCTTTATCTTACAGATACTTCCATCAATAACTTAAATTACGCAGCTGTCCTCCAAACAGCTCAGACTCACAAACAGCGCAGCTTTTAGATGCAGAGAGAACCTGATGAAAATACATTCATTTGAAAATATAATTTCTTTGAGTAGTCCTAGATATTATCTGAAGCCTAGGACTATCTGAATCGCTGTGAGAGACAGAGAGAACTGTTAGAGAACCGTGAATGTTTTTTTTCTTAAGCTCCAGATGAGGTACTGGGGAAGTTGATATGTTATGTACCCAAATGAAAGGCTTTTATGAAACTGAATTCAAGCGAACTGCAAATTCAAGTCAGCAGGGTGCCAATGCCCTCTGTGTTTGCTGTCTGCGTCTTTAAAAAGGCAGAGTTAAAGGCTTCCATCAGAGACATAGGAACATCATCTCCTCACTGCCCCCTGCACTACCAGGGGACGGTGCCTAAAACCTGTGTGTGCCTTCAGGGGACCCCTCTGCAGGCACCTCAGCTCCCTCCCCCAGCATGGCTTCTGTCCTGGGCCCTCGCACGGTGCTGTCAGCAGCCAGCTGCCACAGGGGCTGCACTGGCCTGCTGCAGCCAAATGTTGTTTCCAGGGAGCTCCAGGGCCGCTCCCACCTGTGGGGAGGCCACGATGTGCTGCCTCCTGAAGCCTGGTCTAGGAAGAAGCTGGCCAGCAATTATTGCTGGGCTGGAAAATTGTCCAGACCTACAAGAAGGAGTAGTGGGACTTATTCCCTTCATTGGACCTCATTCTGAGCACGCCCCTGCCCTTTAAGGACAGGGGGTAGGTGTGGTGCTCCTGGCTACAGGAAAATTCTGGCAGGCAATGTGCAGGATTGGCTCACCTCTGTCTGCACGGATTAAGGCTGTGAGACCCCACCAGGTGTTTCTAGGTGGTTAAATGCAGATCAGTGAGGCCCACACCTGTGTCCATTCAGAAGCCACTGGGACGCATCAGCTCAAGCTCTTGAGCTGTTCAACAACTATGATGCCTCTGGGTTTTTTCTTTGCATTGTGCCAACTGTGGGACAGAAAGAAAGAGAACCAGATATCACAAGTCTTCTAAAACAATTACAAAGGCTGAGAATACTATGGGGGAAATATAGATGCAACTCCCAGAGACAGAGGTGAGGGGATGAAAGAAAACCCCTGGTTTGCCTTCCAGTGTTTTGTCAGAGAAATGAATGTTGGACACACAAAATTGCACACTGTGCCTGCGTTTAGCTGTATGATTTGAGAGCTTTTTTTAGTGATGCCATATGTATAGTCTGAAAAAGAAAGGACTGGCAAAGCTACAGGAACAGTGTTTATTTTTTGTGTTGGGGGAAGGAGGGGCATCCCTAGATAGTTTTATTGAATCTGGGTAAATTCTGCTATTTTATTCTGAAAACGGACATGCGATTATGTGCATGACCTTAATTAGAAGTGTCCATTGAGGTTTTTTTTACAGAAAGCTTTAGTTACTTCTTCAAGGAAGAATTTGTCTGTTTAAAAGAATATGAGAGGATCTCACCTGTTACAATTCAGAGACTAAATCTGTCCAGAGACAGCTTCACTAGCAAGCACATTTTGGCTTTTACATCCTTACTTTGGTGACACAAAGACACAAGAGTTTATGGCTGCTTTGTGTCACCAGCACAGCACAAGCACCAGCACCAGTACAGACCAGTAAATCTGATATTCAATATATACAAAACAACACTTGGAAAAAAAAATCAAAATGAAAGACTGTGCAAAAGTCTCTTCTTCATGGCATTATTAATATCTGTATAGTTTTCAGACTGCAAATAAGTTTGAATCAAATGCAGCAGCACTTTATGAAAATAGAGTGTATATATCAATGTACATTGTGTATAATTGGTGCCATTTGAAATGATGAAGTGCTACTAACTGATCTTCATAAAATAATACTTTGCATTTATATAGTGCTTTCCATCTGAGATCTCAGAGATCTTTGCAAACATTACTGAATTAACTCTCTCTGAGCACTTCAATTTAGCTATTGCTCTCCTTAGTCTACAGATGTGGAAAGCAAAGGCAAAGAGAGATGAACATCACATGAGGAAACCATGACTCTAAGGGCAGGCACTTCTTGCCCTGTAA